>JAGDYQ010000224.1:0-107500 GCA_021962125.1 Bulinus truncatus
GTTAGTGATAATATGCCGTGAACTCTATTGGCTGTGGCGCAGATTATTATTTTGCATTCAATTAATGTCATGGCAGTAGTATTCAGGAGCTGCTCGTGATATGTCACTCTCAACACCTCCATGGTATGTATACTGTACTAAAAAAAACTATATACATCAGCTTTTTGGTCTATACATAAAAACCTAAGAAATGATATACAGTTAAGATGAAAATGACTTTATATGTACAGCAGGTCAAAACGACATGAAACATGGTATGTCAAACGACTTGAAACACGACATATTGTAGTAACATACAATCCAATGCGAGCAGATTAGAATTTTGTCTTGTAAGGCGGCAAGTCTATGTGGTAAATCTGAATAAATGTATATCTAATAAAAAAATAGTTATCTGGGGTCTGCGTTAAATCGAAAGTAAAGAATTAATACAAAAGTATTCCGAAGATCAAAATACAATCATGAAAAAAATCGGATCTGCCCGAAACCAAAAAATAACCTAGCCTACCGATCAAGACTAAAAGGATATAACTCTATGCAAATGTTTTGCAGGGTACAACTAAAATATATATATATATATATATATATATATATATATATATATATATATATGTATATATATATATATATATAGATATATTACTTAAAGCCACCAAATTTCTAAAAGAAATATATAGATATTTATTTGCCTTTCTTTCATCTCCACCAATGCCACGTGGAACTGGGTTAGTCAAACACCGTGTATACACATATGATCGGATTCGCGGAGATTCAAACCCGTATCTTACAGCAAGCAAATTGGGCTCACTTTTCGGGCGCCGACGGCAATCCCTAACACCGTGATGAGAAATCCGCATTCCAAAAAAAAGATTAAGATATTTTTGTTTGTTTTAAAAAATAGGGGGTGTGGGATGAATTACCGTAACGATGTGCAATCCTGTAAGATATATATATATATATATATATATATATATATATATATATATATATATATATATATATATATATATATATATATATATATACCATTAAATATAAAGTTTTTAGACTGGCATGCTCATGTATAATTATAAAACACAATATGGAGAAGTGTAGTAAGGTCGTTTATTAAAGTTAGTTGTAAAAAAAATGAAATCCGATATTTTATATTATTTTTTTTTTAACTTTCAATTTCAATGCTTCATTTTACCTTGAGTATTTTCTATGCGTTATAAATAGTTTTGTGATGCGCAATAATTCAACACAGGCATTGGAGGAGATCTTATCAATTGACCTGGTGGAAATAGAATTGAATTGAGAAAGTTTCAGACAATAAAGTTTATATGGGGGTGGGGGGGAGAGATGAAAACAGAAACGAGGTTAAGTCGACAAATGACATTAAGGAGGTTTAATTGAAACCGATGTAATATTATTAATGAGATATTCAAATTGGGAAACAAGACGTCAGCTGGGAGTGTGTGTAATGAAGCGAACAAAATATTCTGGAGGCGGAGTTGATGCGGAGACAAAGGAAAGTCAGGATAAACAGGAGCGTGAAGGGGTGGATAGAAGGTTGAGGATGATATAGAGGGTTGGGAGAACGGGGGCAAAAATGGGGTAGCGTCCCCACCCCCCCCCCCCAACCCCGGATCTGATGAGATTATTAATAGAAGGCCGAAGATAAAGAGGTTACCTCTATTGTATAAACTTTATATGCGTTAGGACAAAAAAATTTTCAGGGATGGAATCTAGAAATAATCGACCAAAAAGAGTTACCATTTTCAGGGCTTCTCAAAGACAGGTCTAGAGGGATATAAATGATATGCAGGACCTAAAGTTTGAACAAAAAAAAAAGTTGAAAGTGGGAATCGATTGGTTTTAGAGCTGAAATCTTTCAACAGATGGACGGTATTTGAGGTCCAGTTTTTGGGATAGCTCGGACTTATTGACATATGATTTAACACATAAACGAAATTTCATTATAAAACGCAGAAAGTTTTCAAATAAAACAAAAGCTGCAAACAATACCATTTAAAGCGTACACAGACTTCAGAATATTTGTTTTATTGATGTTGACTGAGAACTGTTCCTTTAAAGACCAACAGAAACATTAAGCATAAAATAGCTCTGCAATATACGTCATCATCATACCATACAGCTACGCTACGTCAACATCCACACACAGTAATAATACGTCATCACCTACACACAGCTATAATACGTCACATCACCCACATACAGTTATAATACATCACTCACCTACACACAGTGCTATAATACGTCATCACAGAGGAATATATATATATATAACATGTATCCACCACCGCACAGTTTAAACACGTCATCACTCACACGCCACCACCCGCTGCTTCACGGTAGTAACACGTCATGCAACCTACATACAACACAATTAATACGTCATCGCCATCACCATAATGATGTTATTTATAGAACACCCTCCCCTCACTATTACCTCAATAAAAATATTCAGGATAACAAAGTATCAAACAATTAAATTTAATTATCAGCCATGAAAACGATGGCACCTTAAAAAAATCGATACATAAATAATAAAAACAACATCCATTAAGTCAACATGTGCGAATGTTTATGGACAATTAGTAAGCTGTTGCTTATTCAATTGATACACAATAAAAAAGTGCATCAGAATACTGTTTCTGTAGCTCTCACACACATTGAGCTGAATGCACTGTCATGTTAGTTTAGACTGAAAATAACACCTGATAGAAGCAGTTGGTTTTCTACGAAACTCACTATATCAGTCCGTCGTCGTCGTATTCGGCATCCGTCCGTCTCTGAGAGACGGATGGTGTAGCTAAGTTGAGTCTACAAAGGACCGCCGGGAGGTGGCTGTAGTCCAGACTCGGGAGGGCAATCCAACCACACGGGACACTTGGAAAATAAATAAGCCAGCTGCTGTTGTAGCTGCTCTTTTTCCGCTTCCGTCTTTTCTTTTCAGGGCAGCATTATCCTGTCGCTCAGCCTCTGCGCACGAACCCCACAGCGAGCTCCAGGACTGGCGGTCGGCTGCTTGGCTCTCCCAGGAGTTGGGGTTAATGGAGCACTGTTTCGATCCTTTTGCAGGGTGTCTTGTAGCGCATTTTAGGTCGCCCTGTTTTCCTCTGGCCGGTAACTAGCTCGCCATAGAGTAGGGTCCTTCGGGATGCGGCCTGCGTCCATTCTTTGGACATGACCGAGCCATCTGAGGCGTTCCTCGCTGAGAATCCAAACAAGTTGCCCATAAGGTCTCTCTTCCAAAACCCAGCGTGTTGGGGATCTTGTCTTGCCACTTTATCTGCAGTATACGTCGCACCTCATGTGGAAATTGTTTAGCTTCGTGCCAATGTGGGACGGCTCGCATCCATAGAGGAGGGTACTAAGTATGCAGGCCTGGGTAGACGCGCAATCTGTGGTTTTCGGTGAGTCAGGGTTTTCCGGCTGACGTTGCTTTAGTCTCGCCATGACTGTGATGCCCTAGCGATTCTGTAACGATCTCCGGGTCTATGGATATGAGCTGGAGATGCAGGACTTCAAGGTAAGTGAAGTTCTCGACGACCCTAGGGTGTGCCCATCGATGTCAATGCTTTGGGGTGTATTTCTCCTACCTCTGTGCCAAGTGACATTCGTCTTTTCAGGCTGATAGCCAGTCCAAACTCTTACATGCATGGGAGAGGCGGCACGTTGCTGCAGTCCGTCTTCAGAGTGTAATGTCAAGGCGGAAGCAGCAATCAGTGCAGCAGCTCGCGGATTAGGACCTTTGTGACTTTGGTCTTTGCACGGAGGCGGCCATGCTATAAAAGTTTATCGGACCTTGTGGGCGGATGTGTAAACACTCTCGCCAAAATCCTTGAAGGTGTATCGGAGGAGCATGGAAAAGAAAATGCCGAAGAGTGTAGGTGCAAGGACGCAGCCCTGTTTTACTCCGCTTCGACTGGGGAAGGCCTCGGAGATTGCGCCATTGTAGCAAACCGTGCTATGCATGTTGTCGTGGAAGGACATGACCACTGTGCTGGTGGTGGGGCAACACCTTGCAGGCAAGTTGAAGAGTCCGCTTCGGGACTACTAGGATCAAACGCTCTTTGTGAGGTCGATCAAGGCGATGTAGAGTGGCACCTGCTGTTCCTGAGAAGCACTTGAAGCGACGTAGTGAGAAGACCATGTCCACTGTTGATCTGGCCAGCCCTGGAAGCCACACTGTGACACTCTGCAGACTCGGGAGGCGAGGGCCTGCAGGCGGTTTAGAGCGGACGCGGCTGAAAGCTTTGCTGACGATGCTGAGGAGGGAGATGCCCTGGTAGTTATTACAGTCGCTCCGGTCCCCTTTGTTCTACATATAGGGGATAATTTTGGCATCCTCATGTCTTGGGGGGATATAGCCCTGTTCCCGCATCGACTGGCAGGCTGTGCAATGGCTGCAGCAGTGTTGGTTTTCCGCTCGGGGGATTTCTGGTGGGATTCCATCGCTACCGGGTGCCTTCCGTTTGCAAGGCAAAGTCGACGGCTTTGCTTAGTTCATCCACGGTGGGTGTGGTGCCTGTGCTCCTCCATGACAGGCTGATCTGGAGAAGTGCCAAGAGCGGCATCAGTCACAGCGTTCTGGGTTACGTATAGCTCTAATAGTGTTCATCCACTCCCATCTGTTTTTCCCGGTCCTCTTTATGACCTCTCCTGTTTTGGATATAAGGGGGGCGGTTTTTGAGGGAGCGGGCCTATTGAGCCTTTTGATGCCCTCGTACATCCTTTGCGTTTCCTGTCGCGAAGAGCTGCCTGGATGCTGCTACAGAGGTTCAACCAGTAGGAGTTGGCGATTGCGGGCGGTCTGCTGGGTTTTGTTCCTGGCTGTCCGTAGGGCTTTTAGTGTGTTGGGACTGGGCCTGGCCTTGTAGGCTAGTAGGGCTTTCCTTTTTACCTCGGTAACGGGTTCGATTTCCTCTTATTGGGCCTCGTACCAATCGGCGTGTTTCCGCCTATCTTTCCATAGGTGGTGATGGAAAGCGGAGTTATATACGACAGCGCAGACGCGACCACCTAGAGCGATGGTGCCGAACTGCTAATTCTTTCTTTTCACTGAGTGTAACTTCCAGACTGCTGATAAACTGTTGGTTTATTTCGGGATTTCTTGGCACAGCTGATATTGATGCGTGAGCGACCTTTTTTCTTGAGTGATGCAGTTTCTTCGGCGTTATGCGCACCTTGCTTGCCACGAGGGCGTGGTCCGTGTCGCAGTCTGCACGGGGTAGCTGCGGGTGAGGAGGATACTGTCGATATTCCCCTCTTTTGGTGAGGACGAGGTCGAGTTGGTGCCAGTGGCGGGAGCGTGGGTGCCTCCACGACACCTGATGGATCTCTTTGCACCTGAAGAAGATGTTGGTCACGCACAGGCCATGGTGGCACGAGAGCTCAAGCAGTCTCTGGCCATTTTCATTTATCTTCCCCCTCCCAAAGCTTCCGAGACAGGTGGGCCAGCCACATGGTCAGCTCCTACCCTTGCGTTGAAATCACCAAGGAGATAAAGGCTATCGGTGCTAGGAATCTTCAATAGCGCTTCATCTAGGGACTGGTAAAATTGATCTTTCTCCTCGGCAGGGAGCAGAGGGTTGGAGCATACACGCTGAATATGTGAGCTGGCCTAGAGGACGTTGACAGTCGGAGGATTAGTAATCTCTCAGAGCCATCTGTTGGGGGGCTCCTATGAATCTGACAAGCGTGTTTTTCTCCGCGAAGCCAGACCGTGTTGCCTCGGTCGGTCTGAGGACTTCCTTTGCCAATAGAATGTGTAGTTTGCTTCTCTGATGGTTTCAAGGTTGTTACTGCCGGGGGTTGGTAGGGGGTAAGCTACTACTACCAAATAAAATGCCCCAATGTAGGTAACTTTGAAATATTCTCGGACAACCAAGTCCAACCCTGGCTCTTCTCGTGCTTCTTGGCTAGCCCGGCGAAACCGTTTCCACGGACAGGAGAAGGCGGCGAAGGCGGTTCACTGATGCCTTATATCAATATGTACGACATTAATAGATAGAACATCTACTTGTGGAACATCAACAAGCAGAATATCCAAATGTAGAACATCAATATATAGAACATTAACATGTAGAACATCAATAAAAAGAACACCAATATATAGTAGAACACCAATATATATTTATAACATCAATATATAGGAACATCAACATGTTGGAACGTCAATATATAGAACATGCAATATATAGAAAAACAACATATAAAACATCTAATATATAGAACATCAATATATAGAACATCATCATGTAAACATCAATATATATAGAATCAATATATAGAACAGGAACATATAGAACATCAATATATATAGAACATCAATAAATAGAACATCAATATATAGAACATCAATATATAGAACATCAACATATAGAAAATTTAACATGTAGAACATCAACACATCAACAGTAGAAAATGTTGTAAGATTTTTTTGGAGGCAGAATTAGCTTTAGTTATAGCAACGATATTGTAATGAAATCGAAGCTTGTATTGAACCATGGCCACAGAGATAGGGGGGAACCAGTCCACTCATCCCGGCACTCCGCCCCAACATCAACTCTCTCAAGGTCCAGCTGAACGCTCCAGAATTATTTTTCGTGGCACTATGTCCATTATGACCAATCCACTTTTTCCTCCCCCCCTTTTCCTCCCCTTATTTCCCCTATCTCCTGTACTCCATCACTCTATAACACCAGCCCCATCATTTCACAATCACACCCTTTACATTCCCCTTACCCACCTCCTAAACTGACCCCTAAGCCGCTCCTCCCCAGCTCACGGATTAATACCCCCAGAGATTGGCTTGTTGAATGTTTCGCCACAAGTAACGTTTTAACCCCATTAAAGCTGCATTTACTGCTTAACGGTGAGGCTTGTCCGGGACGGCAGCTTTTAAAACTAATCATTTTGGTTCGGGCCTACCTGGCGGGAACATTTGGGCTGTGGCCGGTAGTTTATGGGTGTGTATGTGTGTGTGTGTGTGTGTGTGTGTGTGAGGCCACCGAAGAGGAAAAAAGTCTCCTGGATCTCTGCGACACATACATTCTGGTAAATACGACCATGTGAGTTTGAGAAGAGGAGTATGATGCCCAGTGAGCGAAAGTGATCCAACATCGTGAGCACATACGTTACAGTCACATCAAGGACAGCCATAAATCTAATGTAATATTTTTGGTGTTTTAAAAATGACTAGAGCTTAGTGAAGATATTTTGTTGATAGTAAGTACAGATGTGTTCATTAGACGGTAGTTTTCCGTCACATCAATTTACCTTATGATCATTTTGTTTTATTAGTTAAATTACATCTAGTATCACACTTTGAAACATTTTTACTTAACAAATAACCAAAGTAAGAACAGTTTTTTAAAATTTTATAATATTTTAAATCAATATTGGGTTTAAAAAAAAAAAAGATTCAAAATAAGCTAATCCTATCTAGTTTAGTGGGAATCAAAATTTAACGAATTACCGACACTAATAAACCTTTTCGGTCTGAACGACTCACTCCGTAATGCAACGTAGAATAAAATCAAGAAAAGGTTAATATTAATTGCATGTATTCTGTATCACCAGCAATTATTAAAATATTGCAACCAACTTCCAGAGTCGTAGGTACTATGGTAGGGTCCTGTGGGGGAAGGTGGGGAACATATTTTCTGGCGCCTCTTCAAGTCTGAAAAATGCAAAAACATTTGGCAGCTCTCTTCTGCGCCTTCTTCCGTAGTTTTCCCCAGCGTCTTAGCTGCCACTAAAAGACCAACCAGCACACCTACCTAAACCATCAACAACAACCCATTTTAAATTGGCACATGAACGGCAATTTGAGAACTAAATCTATACCGTGTTATCTGAGATCAGACAGTAAACAAGAGATATGAAAATCAAAGAACAGCAAAAGGTAAAAAGATTGCATTACAAAATCAAACTCAGCTGCAACAAAACACTGAAATGAAATTTATTTTTAAAATAATTAGTTAATTCAAACACATACTTCCATATGAAATCTATTATAAATAAAAATGTTACCGTTGTAAGTTAGGCCCTATAATATGGCGTGGTTGAGCAATACCAACGGGGAAATTTGAAATCATCTGTTCGTTAGTCCTCATTGGGTATGATAAAATAAAACTGATAGTACATCACCAAACATCTGTTTATATCAAACACTGAAATGGTAAGCATTTTCACTACCGCTTACCCAAAGAATTAAACAACATATTTTCATGTAGACAGCAAAAGAGAGGTTCAATTAGCTCCATACATACTACATAGTAAGAGAGCCCACAATCTACATTCTACATAGACAGTAAAGAGAGTCAATTAGTCTACATCCATACAGAGACAGTAAAAGAGTCAATTAGTCTACACTTCTAGTATAGACAGTAAAAGAGAGTCAATTGACTACATTCTACATAGACAGTAAAAGAGAGTGAATTAGTCTACATTCTACATAGACAGTAAAAGAGTGAATTAGTCTACATTCTCCTACATAGACAGTAAAAAGAGTCAATTAGTCTACATTCTACATAGACAGTAAAAAGAGAATCAATTAGTCTACATTCCACATATACAGTAAAAGAGAGTCAATTAGTCTGCATGACTCCACATAGACAGTAAAAGAGAGTCAATCAGTCTATTCATCTCTACATAGACAGTAAAGAGAGAGTCTATTAAACTAGCATCTGACAAAGAAAACAAAATATAATCTCCTAATCAGGGTCGCTGGAACTTTGTTTTCGCAAGCAAACTGGGAACTGGTCATAGAACCAGTCTAAATTTTAAAACGGGATCTTATGTCGGGGGGGGGGGCAGCCTTCAAAGATTTACTAGATCCCGATTTTAGTATGTTTGGATATAACCAGCGTTTCTGCAAAGGGTCCATCGCATAGCCCCCAAGTCCCCATTGCATAGCCCCCAGTCTCCATCGCATAGGGCTTCTAACTTAATAGAGATTATATGTATCCTAACAAAAGTACCTTTGATAGACCTCTTTGAAAAACATAAGAATGGATATGCTACTAAGCACCATCACTGATTGGTATAACATTATAAGCGCATGTACACGTATCGAAATGGCTAAGTCTATTATTGGGTCTCTGTCATATCTAGACAGCCTACACAGCTACAGATACACAAACATTATCTATACTATATCAGTCACCAGAGATGTGCTTGGTTCACAAATGGCTTTGACGAGTTCATGTTGGGTTACGTTGACTTCTTTTGTAGGGAGCATTACTGGCAGAGAGAAAACACATCACACCCCTAGCCCAGCCCCTCTCTTTCTCCAGCCTCCTCCAGGGCTGTAAAACCAGGCAGACACATTTCCTAGGAGATAATCTCCTTTCTCCCGTAATTCCATCATAGAATCACACTCCCCCTCAACACTTACATATATATATACAATCAAAGTCCCTCAACACTTACATATATACATATAATCACACTCCCTCAACACTTACATATATACATAGAATCATACTCCCTCAACACTTACATATATACGTAGAATCATACACTCCCTCAACACTTGGAACAGTACTGTACATGCACATACTAGATCAGGGAGTTTTTTATAAATAGGTAAAGTAGGCAACACCCCGTAGCTCCTACGACAAATGCTTGAGTATTAATTATTATTCAATCTGATGTTAAGAGGGCCACAAACAAAACCGTTTGATAAGAGCCCACAAAAACCTTAAAGAGTGGCATTTTAAGGCCCCGCGTGTATAAGGGACCCGCGCTTGGAGTTCATGTTACCTTAAAAAATTGCACTCCTCCCTTTAGGCATCCATAGACCTAGACAGAGATTTCAAATAATATTTGGAGTCCTCTTGGCAAAAGACTTAATATAAATTACTACTGGGAAGGGAGGGAGGGGGTTAGATAATGGACCCCGGGGGAGGGGGAAGTTGAGGCTCACAAAATACTTGTATAGTGTCTGGTTAAAAAGTAACACCCTAGTTCATTAAGAACCATAAATTAAATCACAGCCTCGTTCACTATGTACGACCAATGTAAACATAGCGCCTGTATACTCGCCTGTATACTGCTGCCTGTATACTCGCCTGTATATACTAGATCTGCTGTCATGCCTGTCGCAAGGTTTGTTAGCATATTATTATCGGCACCACACCACTGTTCGTATCCCCACAACCAGACGTAACAATAGCCCATGCGGTATGTTCCTGCGCTACAGAAATATAACCAAAAAAAAAGAATATTATGCAAAATATAGTTTGACCTAAGGAATGAGACAAGCCGAACCTGCAAGCTAGGTCAACATGAGCAGCCATGTCGCTACACATAACTTACTCACACCCGCCTCCAAACACGTCCTTTGATCTGTGGGGCTACTTCTGCTGGCCACTCTGGTGAGTACTTCCTCCGACAAACACGGAAAGCTCTCTCTCTTTCCCTCTGTCCCTCTTCTTCCCACTCCCCTCCCCCCAGTATAAAACAATACTCTGTATCTAGTTCCTTAATATGTGTGGGAGGGGGTGGGGTGGAAACAAGTATCGTGTATATGAAGTGGGACCTTTTATAATTGATGTCCGATGTTCTATGTAAATTCAGCCCCCGTGGAGTTACTCGAATGAGAGAGAGAGAGAGAGAGAGAGAGAGAGAGAGAGAGAGAGCGAGAGAGAGAGAGAGAGAGAGAGAGACCGCAGGGAGAGAGAAATATGGGATGTTTTGTTGGTGGGGCAGACGAAAATGGGTGGGGCAGAGAGACGCTTCAAGGAATCTAAAGTTAGAAATGTAAAAGCATGTTGCTTTGGTTAAGAGAAATTCCCAATACAAAACAAACGAGTTGTATTCGTCACTTTATCTGTTTGTAATTTTGTATGGTTTTTTTTTATCCTATGGATAGAGAGGGAATGATAGGATGTTCTGTATTTCATTTATAATTCCAAGTGTTCCATTCGCTTGCTTTATGTAACAATTGTAACATCAATTCTTGTTTCCGTTTAAACTTGTTTCTTATTGACTGTACTGTACTATCCCAAGATTCCCAGCTGGTGGTACTCGTATCCTTTGGGTTACGGAAAAGTGTATGCATGTGTACGCAGCGAGTTTTAATTTTCATTTAAAAAAAAAAATTGAAGAAGGTCGACTGTTTGCTGCATGACGCATCACCAAACCACATGCCCCAGTATCGCATTGGAAAGGTATGTGTGTGGGTGGTCCCTGTAAGGATGAGATGAAATCTCTCAGATCCTATGAATGGGACGTTATTGGCCACTGCCCTTCTTTCATCCCCACCATAGCCGACAATGCAATAGCCATGGAGGCACCACGGGAGATATAACGAGGACCTTAACCATAACTTAAAAATTCATTGGTCCTCACCGGACCTTTAGGTCCACGACAGTCGAGCGCTTTACCACCCAACCATCCGTCCCCTAAAAAAAAAATCGCCCAACTTTATGGACAGTCTTTAGGCTTTGTATTACCCTTCTTTCATCCCCACCACAGCCGGGAGTGCAATGACCATGGAGGCACCACGGGAGAACTTGAAGGGAACTTGAGCCAAGACCTGAAAGATTTCCTTGGAGATCAAACCAGTCGACCATCCGTCCCATTGTAAGCACATTCCATTGGGGCAATAAGTACATTTCTTAGCGAACTTACGTAACAGGGGTACCCACAGACACACTCTCGCACCTTTTGGAGTGCAGATGCGAAAAAGACTGAGAACCTCTTGTATAATATACATGCCGTGACAGATTCAAACTCCTTCAGTCCAGCTGTTTTCAGTTTTTGATCTTTGCAGTCTTATCAGAACACTGCCATAGCAAGTGATCCCTGTTCCAACTATGAAAATAAAAAAAAAATGCTGCCCCATTACATCAGGCCCGTAGCGTGCGTAGGGGGGGACTAGGGGGCCGGGCCCCCCTCCGTTTTGTCTGCCCCCCTCTGCTTATTTGTTGTTCTCAGTAAAATGTATTACCTGGCCCCCCTGCTATTACCTGGCCCCTGCTGTAGAATGCCTGGCCCCTGCTGTAGAATTTTCACGCTACGGGGCTGCATTACATGTGCCTAATTTGAACAGGTGCCTCCCTTGGATGGCGGCTACTACCTATCTGTGTATTTTTTTTTTCAAAACTATGAGCCTACAGTTGTTGTTTTTAGAGCATTTTCAAAAAAAAAAGCTCTATTGTCCCCGTTTTGTCTGTCTGTCTGTCCGTCCGTCATCACTCTAGATCTCAACAACCATAAGTCCTAGACCCATGATGTATATATCATTTTGTAGGTCTTGGCCTGCCAAGAAATGACTTTTTCCATTTCGCGATCTGACCTCTGAGGGCTGCGTAAAGGGGCTTAGTACCGTTTTTTACTATATAAGCTATATTAATAAAGGAGGCGCTATATCTCAGCAACTATAAGTCCTAGACCCATGATGTATATATCATTTTGTAGGTCTTGGCCAACCATGTGTACATCAAAAGTTCATTTCGCAATAGGATCTCTGAGGGCCGGGCTTCAGGGCTCCTAAGGGGCTTATATATTATATATACACCTTGTACGTTCAATGACCCGTTCATTTGGTGCGAAATACTGCAGCACGTAGTTTCACCAAGATTTATTAAGAAACTCATCAAATGAAATAGTAAGCTTGTGTTCTGTGTTTAATTGAAAGTATCAGAGCTATGCAACAATTGACGGAATTTTCGGACGATTAAAGGACTATAATTTCGAATGTTTTCAATTATGAGTCCTATTTCAGTAACCACAAACCACTTGTAGTTAGATTTAAGAGAAAATAATTTTTTTTCAAATATAAAGAAACGTCTATAATATTTTTTTACAGATATATGCATTACACAATTGAATTTATAAACATTTCCAAAATTTACAAATATTTACTGAAAGCTAACAAACGTACTGATACATAACATGAAAATGCGCTAACACGTCCTGTGTCCAGAATGGAACAGGCTTAATTGCTTGTTTTTTTTAACACAGACCTATACACCGTTGATCAAGGTCAGGTCAAACCAACCCCGTAGCGTGAAAATTCTACAGCCGGGGCCAGGCATTCTACAGCAGGGGCCAGGCAATAGCAGGGGGGGGGGCAGGTAATACATTTTACTAAATAGAACAAATAAACGGGGGGGGGCAGACAAAACGGCAGGGGGCGGCCCCCTGCCCCGGCCCACCCCCGCACGCTATGGGCCTGGGTAAAACGCATCAAAAGTCTGAAAGAAATGTATTTGCCCTCATTGTTTACTGTGGTATATCTCTAGGTAGCCTTGTTAATAGTGACTTACAGATATATAATTATGATGTATTGTGACAAAGCAATAACAATGATGATGTAAAAAATATATTTGTTTAAGTTTTACGCTATTTCATGTCCGTTCACCACAATTAACATTGGAATAGATAAATTATTGATACACTGACACAATTGTTTTCTTCATAGCACCATTTTATAAACATTCTGATAATTTCTAACCAAAAATACACAAATTCGGCCAAACAACGTCCCAGTACAGAGACCACTACAGTAAGCAGAGCAGTTCTTGTGGTTGTTGTTGTTTCAGGCCCGTAGCGTGCGTTTTTCCTGGCCCCCTCTGCTTATTTGCTCTACTTAGTAAAATGTATTACCTGTCCCCCTGCTATTGCCTGGCCCCTGCTGTAGAATACCTGGCCCCTGCTGTAGAATGCCTGGCCCTTTGCTGTAGAATTTTCACGCTACGGGGCTGTGTTTTTTTTTGGTGACCCTAGCCGTAAGTAAATTTGAGGACAAAGGACATATTAGCGTCTAATGAGTCCTATTTAAAGGTTGATTTAAAAGCACTAGGCCTAATAACATTTGAAGGCCTTTGACAAAAACGCTTTCTAGGTCATTGCTTGCAAATGTTAGGCCCCTAATTATATTATACTACATGGGCCCTTCTGGCCCAGTTATCTGCTGTCAAGCCATGTGATGTTAGACAACATACTAATCAGATAATTAAAGTCCCAACCGGTGTGGGGGGGGGGTATATAAAAGTGTATGCCATAAGTAGCCCCAGAGTTTGCCTTTTCATAAAAACCACGGATAGGAAGGTCAAACACCACAAAAGTTTCAAATATCACTGAAGAGCCGAAACCACAAAAATATGGTATCAACACGGCCATCAAATATAATCAAAGGTAATGCCTGACTATGAGATTTATTTTGCTTTCGTCATATCTTCCATGTTTTTTCTTCTTTTAATATGTCAATGCAATTTCAAATCTGTCACTTAAGTATTAGGTCATTTTTTTCTGGAGGCACTGGGTGTGAGACAGTGACCTCTGAGGTCAACTTCACTACAGATATAGTGTCCCCCTGTGTCCCACGGGAAGAGTGGCCACCAGACGAATATAATGAGTTAGATATCTCAGTTTTTTTTTTTTTAAATATGTTGAAATGAGATTGACCTTTGTAACTCAACTCTAAAAATTTTAACAGCTCGACCCGGGTGTGAAATGAATGTCTAGAGACAAATTTTAAAATCACACCGAGGGGTTGATGATTCCGTGAATTTGTTTATTTATTTTTTATGGTCTTCGAAAAAAATGTTTTACACTGTTTCAAAGTTTATATCATAGAAAGTTTATATAGAAAAACCTGATGGAAATTTATAAATATATATATATCATAATTAGAAGTGCTTTTGTTACTTTATGTAAACGTATTACTATGAAAACCGTTTCATATGTTTGTCAATCTGTTTCAGAGCTATCCTAACAACGGATGGCATTAGAACAACATTAATATAAGTAGTACATCTTCAGTAATGTTTTGAACATTTTTTGTATTGTGACAAACTGGGGGTGTGTGGGGGGGGGGGGTCACGTTTACTTCTGGTAAACGTCTTGTTCTAGAATTTTATAAAAATGCATTTAACTTTAGAATTATATTTTTTTAAAGTTCTATACAACAACTATGATGAAGTTCCTGTAAGAATGAGATGAAATCTCTTAGATCCTATAAACCACCAATGGGACGGGTTTTTTTTTTTGGTGCCTCTTTTGTCACAACCATAGCCGATAGTGCGATAGTCTTGGAGGCACCACGGGAGATATACAGGGAAGTTTAAACATGACCTGAAAATACATTGGTCCTCATCGGATATCGAACCTGGGATTATCAGGTTGACAGTCAAGCGCTTTACCACGCGACACAGGAATTTCTTGCGAAAGTAACAACTCTATATTAAGTAAACCCGTACTGCTTGCTTGGTTACGCAGCAAAATATAACAAATATTTCTTAAAAGTTTGACGGACGTAATATTAGACATAGATAGATAGATAGATAGATAGATAGATAGATAGATAGATAGATAGATAGATAGATAGATAGATAGATAGATAGATAGATAGATAGATAGATAGATAGATAGATAGATAGATAGATAGATAGATAGATAGATAGAATCTGTTCTTGTTTCGAGTCAAACAAAGAACCACAACTCGGTGTCTCGCAACAATAGAGTTATCTTCCATGCCCACAAGCAAATGGTGCTTTCCCCTCTCCCACACTATTGTTTTGATCGGAACGGTATGACACCTCAATATCCCCCCACCCCCCACCCGCATCGACCGAACCCACCGCCCCTCGGGGGGCCATTTTATCATGTGATCCACTCACACAAATTATGTTTGGAATCAATTACAGGCATGCTGACCGGGGCAATGATGCCCAAATGTTGCCTCATGGTCATTTCGTTTTTCCTTTTGTTGTCCCTGTTAGACCTATGTCATTTTAATGAAACCATTTGTCTGTTTGTTTGTCTGTCTGTCTGTCTAGCTATTTCTCTGTCTGTCTGTCTGTCTGTATTTCGGTTTGTATATCCACTTGTTTGTCTATTTATAAATTTGACGATATGTATGTCAATTAGCATTTATTATATCGATCTAACGATCTGTTTTTCTGTCTATCTGTCTGTCTGCTTGTCTATCTAAATATGTATGTATGTGTATCTATCTATAAATATATCTACCTATCTATCTAATTGACTGACTGTCTCTACAGAAATGTCTCTGTCCATTTCATTGTGTATGTGTATCTAAGTGTATGTGTCATTATGTTTTATTTGAACAACTTACAAAAACGTTAGTAAGTGTCTGTTGATACTACAATTACCCGGTTTTGCGCGGGAATCCATGTATCTGTGACTGAATGTAATAACTGTAACTGTTCCTTTCTAGCTCTTTTGTAGTGTATCATGAACAGTGTTTTTGTTTCATTTTAACAGCCCAATGTATAACTTTAAGTACAATTAGTTGAACGCTATTCCGTGCATCGCCGGGTATACTTTAAATGTGAACTTCTGTCTTTTTGTCTATCTGTCTGTATAAATGAGACATTTTGTAGTCTGCGTCTTTTTTAACTGTTTATTACATCTGTTTTTATATCACGGCATGTCCTACTTTAGTATGGTCAATAGGCCATGTGTCATTAGTGTCAAATAAATATATACCATGTACATTGCACTAATACAAGGACCACGCATTCCACGTATCCACATCTTATGCCGTATGTTTCTATCTTGCACTGCCTACATTGGTCCCCTCTGATATGTCTGTGTGTTTATATTTTTGTGTATGATATGTCTGTGTGTTTATATTTGTGTGTATGATATGTCCGTGTGTTTATATTTGTATGTATGATATGTGTATGTGTTTATATTTGTGTGCATGATATATGTATGTCTTTATATTTGTGTGTATGATATGTGTATATGTTTATATTTTGTGTGTATGATATGTGTATATGTTTATATTTTGTGTGTATGATATGTGTATGTATCTATATTTGTGTGTATGATATGTGTATGTGTTTATATTTGTGTGTATGATATGTGTATGTGTTTATATTTGTGTGTATGATATGTGTATGTGTTTATATTTGTGTGTATGATATGTGTATGTGTTTATATTTGTGTGTATGATATGTGTATGTATTTATATTTGTGTGTATGATATGTGTATGTGTTTATATTTGTGTGTATGATATGTCTGTGTGTTTATATTTGTGTGTATGATATGTCTGTGTGTATATATTTGTGTGCATGATATGTCTGTGTGTTTATATTTGTGTGTATGATATGTGTATGTGTTTATATTTGTGTGTATGATATGTGTATGTGTTTATATTTGTGTGTATGATATGTGTATGTGTTTATATTTGTGTGTATGATATGTGTATGTGTTTATATTTGTGTGTATGATATGTGTATGTGTTTATATTTGTGTTTATGATATGTGTATGTGTTTATATTTGTGTGTATGATATGTGTATGTGTTTATATTTGTGTGTATGATATGTGTATGTGTTTATATTTGTGTGTATGATATGCGTATGTGTTTATATTTGTGTGTATGATATGCGTATGTGTTTACATTTGTGTGTATGATATGTGTATGTATTTATATTTGTGTGTATGATATGTGTATGTGTTTATATTTGTGTGTATGATATGTGTATGTGTTTATATTTGTGTGTATGATATGCGTATGTGTTTATATTTGTGTGTATGATATGCGTATGTGTTTACATTTGTGTGTATGATATGTGTATGTATTTATATTTGTGTGTATGATATGTGTATGTGTTTATATTTGTGTGTATGATATGTGTATGTGTATAAATGTAAATTACGTTGAATTTTAGTTTACTTTAAAAAAAAAAGACTTCCCTTATCGGCCATCGGGACATGTGAATTGTAAAATGTATCTGTTTTTGTAATCTAGGCATAGAATTGATTGTGTGGTTAGCACAAAGATGTGCCGCCTTTACTACTTCAATTAAAGTCAGGTACGCATTTGAAACTGAGTGACTTGAAGGACATACACAGCTTTCACCAGGTCTTGGAAATGTTCCCTTTAGTTCTCACCGATGATAGAACCCGTGTCTCTCAGATCGGCAGTCAAGCGATCTACATCATCAAATTATATTCTGATTCTTGTTTATATCCTCTTTCTCTTAAACTCTCTCTCTCTCTCTCAATATATATATATATATATATATATATATATATATATATATATATGTCTTTCTCTCTCTCTTTCTATCTCTCTCTCTATGTATCTATCTTTCTCTCTCTCGCTCTATCTATCTATCTGTCTATCTCTCTCTCTCTCTCTCTCCCTATATATATATATATATATATATCTTTCTCTCTTTCTCTTTCTCTCTCTCTCTCTCTCTCTCTCCCTATATATATATATATATATATCTTTCTCTCTTTCTCTTTCTCTCTCTCTCTCTCTCCCTCTCTCTCTGTCTTTCTATCTATCTATATGTCTATCTTTATTAATCATTGTTTATTTCTGCTGTAACGAATAAAAAGCCAGTAATGCATACATATATTCCATTAACAAATCACAGTACAAATACAGGGAATGGAAACTGCATTGTATTTATTTTTTTCAGTGGTTCTAAAACAAATATTGCACACATTGCTAAAGTTGCAACAGGTAAAAAAAAATTCTGTCAAAGTTTAATAAATAAAATTACGTTATTGGATTCAGACGAAGTCAGGTATGTTAATTTACTTTTGTGCAATAATAGGGAAGGCTGGTTTCATCAAGTCGTGCGTTCTGAGTCAAAAGCTACAACACTGAGAACCACTGATTAATTCTACGTCAAAAACAAAAAGAACATGGATGTGAACGGTTTTTTCTTCTCTAGGAAACTGTGACAATGTGTGTTTCCGCAAGGGAAATTACTCTGTGCTGATCAATACCATTATACACAAACATAGCACAGTCTGTGTTTTTGTTTGTTTGTTTTTTTTTCTGTGTTGAAAACAACACAGTGGATTCATTGATGAGGGAATAAACAAACACAAGATTAATTTATTTATTAGTTTCTTAGTTTGTAAGAACACATCTTTTTGTTATTTTTAATGTAAAATGTATGTTAATGTTAAGCCTGAATATATTGACCCAATTAATAATGTATTCAAGATGGCGTCTTTCTACACGTTTCTTGATCACGTCATTTTTGTATTAAAACACTGAATATTTAAAACTTAGCTTATATATACAAAATGTTTTTTTTTAAAAAGAGAAATTCAAAATATAATTTATTATTTCATTATTTCCCCTCGGGACTTAAAGTAAAAATACGTTTAAAAAAACAAAACATTAAATAATTTCTGTAAAGTTTCTGGCTTTTTTTTCAAACACTGCATTCCGAGTAACAAAGTCCTCTCTCTCTCTCTCACACACACACACAGATTCATGGCTGTTCTTACGTTTCGCATAAACCAGCCAGATCCCTTGATGGGTGCCAATGTGTGTACGACCCCGTACTAATTAACAAGTTATATAAAAAGTTCCCTTAACCCTAACGGTCATCGGAGATGATGAAGTGTAGAATGCATCTGTTTCTATAACCTCGGCATATGAAGGGATTGTGTGGTTAGCACAACGCCCAGCCGCCTTTATTCCCCCAATTTAAAAGTTATATATTATTCTGTTAAATACTGTCATCTTACATAAGTATGCCCGAGGGCTCATAAAGATGTAGGGACGGCTCTCCACAGAGTCTACATATAGACGAACAGTTCACTGACCTGTGAATTGAATCCTTAGCCAACTGGGCGGCGTCTTTGGATGGCTGCAGCACTCGGTCCTTCAGATTGGTAAATGCTCCAAAAGGCATGACGGGAATTTTATTTTTTTTTAAAAAGGTTATTTTAAGTTTTCTATGGCAACCAAGTAAGCAGATCTCAAAATCTCATCAGACAGTGCGTAAAATATTAGTTAAATTAAGTCACTTTGGACCATTCGTTGTTTGTTTGAGGGTATAGTTCCTGACTAGTGGACTTGGGCGTATCCCTGGCTGAATTTTTTCAGATGGCACATTCAGTGAATTAGGAGCACAGACTTTTCTGGACTCTTTTTGTGCTCGTAAACTTGGAAGTCAAAGCTTCGTGGTGGAATACTTCCCTACACTTGTAAACGTCAGGTGACAGCTAAAGATTGCTACAAACATGTCTGATGTTTTCGTTAAGGGCGTTATCTGAAATTGTATTAAAACAAAAGGTAATAATTAGAATTTTAAAAAAAAAGCCTTAAATAAGTATGTAAAGTTCCCTTATCCCTAAAGGGGCGTCGGGGCAGATGAAGTGTAGATAATGGGATTGAGTGGTCAGCACAACGTCCAGCCGCCTTAGGTTACCCAACTTAAATCCAGTCTTTAGAACACGTGAACTAGTTCAAGGCGACATAGCATTGAACGAGTTAACTTACATGGTTTATGAAACAACATTGTATTAAACCATAGTGTTTCGTGTCTTGGGAAAACAATTCCCCCCTTTCTCCCCCCCCCCTTTTTTTTTTGAGGCAACATTTTACTTTTTTTTTTGGCAGTAAAGAATGTTTACGTAGGCCAATGAAATAAACTAGAGGTGTCATAACGTCATACAATTTTGGGAATCCATCAAACTAGACTCGTTCATCCTTACATCCCATCACAAACACGAGACAAACACATTCATTATTTAAGTACCAAACTTACATCCCACCACAAACACGAGACAAACACATTCATTATTTAAGTACCAAACTTACATCCCATCACAAACACGAGACAAACACATTCATTATTTAAGTACCAAACTTACATCCCATCACAAACACGAGACAAACACATTCATTATTTAAGTACCAAACTTACATCCCACCACAAACACGAGACAAACACATTCATTATTTAAGTACCAAACTTACATCTCATCACAAACACGAGACAAACACATTCATTATTTAAGTACCAAACTTACATCCCATCACAAACACGAGACAAACACATTCATTATTTAAGTACCAAACTTACATCCGTAGAGATTTTTTTTCCAGCCATTAACTAAATTTTATTTCATCGTTTGTAATTTGTTATTCATGTAGGCTATTAATACTACAACTATACTAGTATAATGAGTTTAACCACATAACAAGTATGTACACAATTTTACCTTTCTTGCATAAGTTCTTATCCAAGTGGGTAAGATTCAACTTCTGTGTTCGGAATTAAAATGAAATGTTCTTTAATGTATTTTTGTGTGCAAACAAAATCTTTTATCATGTTTTTAAAATGTTAAACAAGCGCAAAGTCATCTTTAGATTTATTTTCTATGTTCACATTTATACAAAACTGAAAACTTTCAACTGCATTTCACACTTTATCTTTAGCAACGAAAATATGTTCACTTGACTAGAAATTCTAAACACACTAAATATATAATAAATAATGGTTTATTTAAAACCAGATTGTGATCAGTAATTCAAAATGTGCAGTCAAAGAAAAGTTCAACCTTACAATGAGCACACCTAGACGTCATGTGTCTAAATAAATTATGGGCTAAGCCAGAATATCAAATGTAAACATTGTCTACAAAGTAACGACATTTTTTTTTATTGATTATTACAGTAGGAGCTATGTCTGAGAATTTTAAACCTATTTAATTAGCCGGCTTTAAAACATTTCTAAATAAATTCTATAAATAACACAATGTTGTTGTTTTAGATATGTGTTTATTGTGTTAGCTTTGGAGATTTTGTAGCACAGTCTGTAAAACGAATGGCTTTCATGGTGAAGATAATTCAAACTGTATTTGCCTAATATTCAACATTTCATACGTCAATATAGCGTGAAAATTCTACAGCAGGGGCCAGGCAATAGCAGGGGGGCCAGGTAATACATTTTACTAAGTAGAGCAAATAAGCAGAGGGGGCCAGACAAAACGCGGGGGGGGGGCCGCCGGCTACGGCCTGTGTCAACATAAAAAATATATGACTAAGCAAGATATATGATACTCAATCCAGTATTTAAAGTTTTAAATTTTTAATTTTTTTCTAATGCTGAACTATAAAACGGAAAGAGGGAGGGGGTTAAGCGCTGAACAATCTCTACTCACCTGACAATGAAATGACCGATCGTTAGGCCCTCCAATTGTCACAAAAATAAAGAGAATCATTATTTAAAGGCTTGCAACAATGGCCAGATAAACAGAAGTGTCGATATAATATATACAAATAAACAAACACATATGAGTACAAATTAATTCATATAGAACTACTGTACATTCTGACTGTATAGTGTGTGCGTGAGTGCATGTGTGTAGGGATGGGGTGACCGAGTGTGTGTGTGTGTGAGGACATCTTTATACAACGCCACTCTGTATACAAACGTAAACAAAGTTTTACTTGGTCAGGTTTTCTCCGTCATTCAATAACAAAACTTCCACTCTCACATTTGTATGAAATATTTAACGAGCAGCTAGAGAGCGATTCAATGGAAGGTTAGGAAGTTGGCGGGGTGGGGGGGGGGTGATTGGGGTGGTGGCGGGGCGGTGAGGAGGGGAGATGAGAGGGAGGGAGGGAGGGAGAGGTGTATGTTGGATGTAGATCCAGAAGAGTCCTGTTACCGTCCTGGTCAGATTATAAAGTGTGTCAATGATCACAATGTCGTCACTGGCAGAGAGACGTCTTCACCAGCACACACACATGCCGACACACACATGCCGACACATACATACCGACACACATGCCGACACACACTAGCCGACACTCACATGCCGACACATACATGCCGACACACACATGCCGACACACACATGCCAACACATACATACCGACACATACATACCGACACACATGCCGACACACACATGCCGACGCACAAACATAGCGACACACGCATACACACAAACGCAACATTGTGCTATTATCAGGAACCAGGAACTGTACTGTGTTTGTGTATATTTGTTTGTCTGTCAGACGAACTCCATGTAACCAGATCCGTTATTATGTATGGGAAAACTTTGAACGTACATTGGTTCACGTAAACACGGCAAACAAATAGTCTTTGCCCGGCCTTCATTTTCAATCTTGAAGAGCCCAATTGTGGCCCCCGTACATCAAAATTCTCTCCTCTTCCCTCTCCCCTGCCTAGAGCCTCCGATATCCTAAGACAGACCCGGGTACATTCAGAATCATTGAGATCTTGTAACACGTTTTAACATGAAGAAACCTACCAGTGTACTCGTAACTGTGGTATTGTAACACGTTTTAACATGAAGAAACCTACCAGTGTGCTCGTAACTGTGGTATTGTAACACGTTTTAACATGAAGAAATCTACCAGTGTGCTCGTAACTGTGGTATTGTAACATGTTTAAACATGAAGAAATCTACCAGTGTGCTCGTAACTGTGGTATTGTAACACATTTTAACATGAAGAAACCTACCAGTGTGCTCGTAACTGTGGTATTGTAACACGTTTTAACATGAAGAAACCTACCAGTGTGCTCGTAACTGTGGTATTGTAACATGTTTTAACATGAAGAAATCTACCAGTGTGCTCGTAACTGTGGTATCGTAACATGTTTTAAGCATGAAGAAACCTACCAGTGTACTCGTAACTGTGGTATTGTAACACGTTTTAACATGAAGAAATCTACCAGTGTGCTCGTAACTGTGGTATCGTAACATGTTTTAAGCATGAAGAAACCTACCAGTGTGCTCGTAACTGTGGTATTGTAACACGTTTAAACATGAAGAAATCTACCAGTGTGCTCGTAACTGTGGTATTGTAACATGTTTTAGCTTGAAGAAACCTACCAGTGTGCTCGTAACTGTGGTATTGTAATATGTTTAAACATGAAGAAACCTACTAGTGTGCTCGTAACTGTGATACGAGGACATTGCGTAACAAACGGATTGTTTATTTGTCACAACATTGTGTACAATTATATAATCTCCGCTCCACTAGAATGCGTTCATTATTTATTCATACTTGTATTAAACGCTGTAATTGTGTATGTCCAAGTTTAAAGAAGGATTGTGCTCAAGTACAAAAAGTTTTGCATCAACTCTTTGCGTCTCTCATCTGGCATGTAAATGTATTAAAATTAAAGAGGCTATTTTTAATGCCAGAGGACGGAACTGGCAGGAGCGGTCTTTAACTGGAGAGACCGCCTGAGGCCTCCGCGCCATACCACGCCCCACGATAGGTTGCGGTTTGATACGTACTTACGTTTGGTATCAGAACAACAGTTCTAGAAATAGTTTGAATTGTAAATCGTTCCTGATCCAATTCAATTTTTCATTTTTATTTTAAGTTACAATATCAAACAATCTGTTAGAGCAGTGGTCCCCAACCTTTTTCTAGCCCATGGGCCGACCAATGCTTGTAAATGTCACGGCGGCCCGCTGAGGGGGACGGGACGTTTACTATTAATATTTTAGATTGTTTTCATGCAATAAAAAAAAGGAATAATGTAATGTTTCTTGTGCGGCCCCATTACCATTTGATGCACTGACCGGTACCGGTTCGCGGCCCGGAGGGGACCGCTGTATTAAAGAATGTTCACTAAGTAGATTTTTCATATACTCCTTTTTTTATTTTGCAGCTAAACCATTTAAGCATCTACAGTACATGTGTACTGTGAAATATTCAATCCAAACTGAACAAGTTCCAGACAATCATTCAGAAATAATGTATTTTGTTTTCTAATCTCCCATGTGAAGTCTTGGGAAGACGTAACAATCATATGGTCATCAAAAGAGCTCACCAAGACATCAAACACACTTTTTTTTATAGGTATTCAAAGTGTGTTTACAGAGAAATCCTTAATAGAGTGTAGTGCGCGAGGCCTAGGTCGATATCATTTATTGGTCTGTAACGAATGCCATGTACGGGGCCTAGGCCGAGATCATTTTTGGGTCTGTGACGAGTGTCATATACGGGGCCTGAAACAAACATCTGGCCGCTCTACTGGAATTATTGAAAAAAAATACAGAATATAAAAACTCGGGAATAACACGCCAGGCTTCGAATTTCAAAGTAAGTTCGCTTTCTAAATCATTATAATATATTTAGTTCGATTGCCAAGTTGTTCGAATTTTAAGGCGTTCGGATTTTGGAAAAAGGTTTAAAGGCGGCACGGCTAGAGTGCCATCCAGACGCACAAACCCTCTTTACGCCACTGTTTTGGGTACGTTCATTTAACTAAAGATCGACCAATGTAAAAAATAAATCATTTAAGTCCAAAAAAAAAATGTTTTAAGTCATACATGAAATCTTAAATTAGGTCACTAGAACACTTGTTTGTTTGTTTTGAAACTCGGAAATAAAAGAGGGACTATTATTTAGCACCTTCTCAAAGGTAGTTTGTTTGTTTGTTTGTTTGCTTTGCAATTAAGAAAAAGAAGTTAGAGAAGGTAGTACTAGTACTTTGTAGGACTGGAGTTAGAGGAGGCAGTGCTAGTACTTTGTAGGACTGAAGTTAGAGGAGGCAGTGCTAGTACTTTACAGGACTGCTCTGAATAAGTTAACTACGTCATGACTACAGGACCAGAGCTATAATACCAGGCATATCTCTGAGTATCTGAAGATCTTAAATAAAACACCTGCGGGTGAGATCACAGCGACGACAGTTACCTCTGTGGCCCAAGGTGACATATGATTTGGAAGTTGGATCGAAGCGAGTTACCTCTGTGGCCCAAGGTGACATATGATTGGGAGGTTGGATCGAAGCGAGTTACCTCTGTGGTCCAAGGTGACATATGATAGGGAGGTTGGATCGAAGCGAGTTACCTCTGTGGTCCAAGGTGACATATGATAGGGAGGTTGGATCGAAGCGAGTTACCTCTGTGGTCCAAGGTGACATATGATTGGGAGGTTGGATCGAAGCGAGTTACCTCTGTGGCCCAAGGTGACTAGTGCTTTGTAGGACTGAAGTTAGAGGAGGCAGTGCTAGTACTTTACAGGACTGCTCTGACGTAAGTTAACTACGTCATGACTACAGGACCAGAGATATAATACCAGGCATATCTCTGAGTATCTGAAGATCTTAAATAAAACACCTGCGGGTGAGATCACAGCGACGACAGTTACCTCTGTGGCCCAAGGTGACATATGATTGGGAGGTTGGATCGAAGCGAGTTACCTCTGTGGTCCAAGGTGACATATGATTGGGAGGTTGGATCGAAGCGAGTTACCTCTGTGGTCCAAGGTGACATATGATTGGGAGGTTGGATCGAAGCGAGTTACCTCTGTGGTCCAAGGTGACATATGATTGGGAGGTTGGATCGAAGCGAGTTACCTCTGTGGTCCAAGGTGACATATGATTGGGAGGTTGGATCGAAGCGAGTTACCTCTGTGGTCTAAGGTGACATATGATTGGGAGGTTGGATCGAAGCGAGTTACCTCTGTGGTCCAAGGTGACATATGATTGGGAGGTTGGATCGAAGCGAGTTACCTCTGTGGTCCAAGGTGACATATGATTGGGAGGTTGGATCGAAGCGAGTTACCTCTGTGGTCCAAGGTGACATATGATAGGGAGGTTGGATCGAAGCGAGTTACCTCTGTGGTCCAAGGTGACATATGATAGGGAGGTTGGATCGAAGCGAGTTACCTCTGTGGTCCAAGGTGACATATGATAGGGAGGTTGGATCGAAGCGAGTTACCTCTGTGATCTATGGTGTCACGTGCTATGTCAGATATGTAAATATGGCCACAACAACAATAGCAACAAAAGAAAATTCCCAATAGTAATGACGGTTATCGATACAGTGTCGATAGGTGTGTGGTGCCAGCATAACGAGACAATGGAGTTAGAACAAGCAGGATGGAGTGATTCTGAAGTTATCGTTATAAAACAAAGTACAATTTTGAATATACCTTGCCATAACTTAAGCGACTGTAGTTTGTGTTACGTAAATGAAAGATTATTTACTTGAACATGGAATTATTATTCATGAATAAATTGGTGAAAAATTTAATCAAAGTTTAACACTATTGAAATTACAATGATCTTGAAACACAAGATCGCCCTCGTGTATATTTCATGGCTAGCTGCCACCTTTATGAATGGTTTAGATTACACATAACACTGTAACATTCAGGGTTACCTGTGATGAACGAGGTAAAAATCTCCTGGTCAAGCGCGACAATACCACCACCTATGGCGGAACATGAGCTCGTGTAATACTCGCGATACTCTGTTAAACCTCGGGGTGGTGGTGGTTAGCGCGGGGGGGGGAGGAGGAGGGGAGTGCCTGGGTTATGAAAATACGTTGTTCAACATGCACTAACAAAAGAGTGACACCGCCCCCTCCCCCACCCACGCCCACCTGGCTTTCAGGTTTCTGTATCACTAACAGTCCACGGTGTACTCGTTGGAACAAAAAAAAAACAAATATAATACAAAAAAAAAGGTTTATGAACTACGGATCAATATTCTTTTTGTGAAATTTAATTGTGTTGTGTTCAGGAGTTATCTTCTCCCAGTCGTGTTTGGTGAAGCTGTGAACTAATTGAATACATGGTGATAACATACATGCTGATAACTTGCGTTTTGTTTTTTCTGTTCTTTTAAGTGTTATTATGGGTTGTTGTTGTTGTATTCATATTATAAAAAAAGGACTTATGGTTTGGAAAATAACTTTGTGTTTGTAAGTCAAAGTGTGTTTGTATGTTTGTGAGCACTGTATGTAAGATTTTGTGTGATAGAATGAAAGCGAGAAAGAGAGAGAGAGAGAGAGAGAGAGAGAGAGAGAGACAGAAAACCAGATTATCACAGAGAGAGATAGACTGAGAAACTAAAATAGTGAGAAACGGATAGAGAGTCAGAAAAAAATATAAACAAAAAGGTATAAACAGAAAATGAGATAAACTGAGTGATATAAAGAGAAACAAAAAACGGATGGGAAAATAGAGAGAAACAATAAGAAATAGAAAGAAAGAAACAGAAAGAAGGGGGAAATAGAGAGGTGGAAAGGCAGACGGATAGAGAGATGATTTAAGGGGGGGGGGGGTCAGAGGCGAAAGTAATGTAAAATTAACCATCGCTAGATCAAACGACTTTCAACACAGGCGTCGATGTAAATATTTTAACGCAGTCGTTTGAACCACTTGATTGGTGAGCCGTGCTGGCTCAGTGAAGATGAGCCGATGGCGCTGGGCGCTGGGCCAAGTTTTAATACCAGAATCAAATCCACACATTTAATACCGTTTTTCAAATCATTCAACCGATTCCCCTATTGACGGCCATGTCTGGCTACCGAGAGAATAATTATCAACAGTCCCAAACAAATTTTTAAAAAGTTGAAATTGATACGATGTTATTTAAGTGTTAAGTCCATTTTGCCCATTATCGCACTAAAATAATACTTTAAAATACTTAATGGCTTTATGTAGAACTAGTTGAAAAGCCTGCAGCCAGCTACCTGCGATATGCAGGTAGATCGGATAATAGAACTTAATCCGTTCCAACAATTATGTGCGCTATCCGAATCGTTCGTTAACCTATCATCGATTTACCATATATTTTAATGGAAATTCGATTAATTCGTTCTGGAGATCCTAAAAATTAAATAAAAAAAAATTTCCATGTACAAGAATAATTTCTTAGTAAGTTTATTTATTACAAATATGATACATACATATAGTCTCGCGTATTAATCAGTTCTTTTCCTTTATTTGGGCGTTAAAGAACAGTCCAACGTCGGTTGTTTTTCTCTCTCCTTAAGGACTTTCACGAAATGATGGATAGCTACGTCGTTGTAGAGATCAGCAACCCTATTGACATCAGCTTGTTTAATGCCAGATCTCCTTTTAAATTTTGTAAACCAGCCAGAGGTAGCCTTGAATTCTAGATTTACGGAGGACGAGCCTGGAGTTTGTTCTTTCAATTTTACAAAAATTTCTCCAGCCTTCTCTCAAAATGATGGCCATTCTAGTTGCATCTCTTTCCCCTCCCATTCATTTATCCAACTAAAAGCAATCTCTCGATTTTATCATTGATGACACTTTTTTTGCTTCTCGAGATGTAATTTTCGTTACTCCTTTAGTTGGCTTGAGTCTTCTTTGGAGATATCTTTTTTAGCTAGGATTGTGCCACAGTAGATATGTTCGCCGTACTGCCTGGTAACATCAGCCATTATTTGTCCACTCTCTACTTTAGTTATAATCTCTTGCTTAGTTTTTATGGTGAGCACAGTTCTTGACACTCCACTCTTTTTAGGTCCCATATTATTGTCAAATTTTCAGGGTTTTTTTATAAGGCGTTTAGAGAAGCACATACGAAAACCACAAGGACGTAAACCAACTACACATGTATGGTACACTATTGACGATGTGTCGTCACACACTACCCTACGCGTCGTACGGTGCTGCCTCACTGCTACGTAGTATGAATGATGACGTGTCAGCGCACGCGCGCACCCATTTTCAGGAAAAATTGAGGACTGATGTCGGGTGTTTCGAGAGCCGAGACGTTTCCGTTAGAATTAGTTTTTGTTCGTTATCCGAATTTTGTTCGTTGTCCGAACACAAAAATCTTTCCTGAAAGTGTTCGTTGTCCGATTTGTTCGCTGTCCGAACAGTTCGTTAACCGAATACCCACTGTAATAAGAAATCCTTGTTGTGTTTAGATTTCCAGTTTTTGGACTTCCCTAGACTATTTTAAATCAAGCAAGTGAGTTAACTCCCCTTTCCCACAAAAATAAAACAACAGATTGTGTACATCATGAACTTAGAGCTAAAGATAATGGCTTTAGTTTTCCAGGTCCTATCTAGTTAATTCATGGCAGCCATAGATGTTGCGATTCATGTGCGAATTTCAGACAAGCATGGACCATCCTTTAAGAAGTTTGAACCCCAGTACCTGAAGCTATCCACCCCGAAAAACATTTCTTTATTCATTGTTAATTCTGCCTTGCTCCAATGTATGGAGTTTATCATAACTTTACTTCTACCAGAGCTCGCCTCAATTCCAAATTCATTGGCGATGTATACATGTTTGGTGGTGAGGTGTTGGAGTTTACTTCTGCTGCCCCTATCAGTTCTACATCATCAGCAAAGCCTATGCTACATTCGGGTTTTGCATCAATTGATGTATGATTAGTGTGGTGTCATGGAGTGTTTTCTTCATAATTTACTTCAATAATAGGTTGAATAGGAATGGCGATAGGAGACAGGAGCCATCCATGCTAACACCTACATTTGACTGGCGATAAGAGAAGGAGCCATCCCTACTTACACCTACATTTGAATGGCGATAGAAGACAGGAGCATCCCTGCCTAATACCTACATTGGACTGGCGATAGGAGACAGGAGCCATCCCTGCTTACGCCTACATTTGACTGGCGATAAGAGACAGGAGCCATCCATGCTAACACCTACATTTGACTGGCGATAGAGACAGGTTTAGCCATCCCTGCTTACACCTACATTTGACTGGCGATACAGAGACAGGAGCCATCCCTGCTTATATGCCTACATTTGACTGGAAGTATAAGAGACAGGAGCCATCCCTGCTTACACCTACATTTGACTGGCGATAGGAGCACAGGAGCCATCCCTGCTTACGCCTACATTTGACTGGCGATAAGAGACAGGAGCCATCCCTGCTTACACCTACATTTGACTGGCGATAGGAGACAGGAGCCATCCCTGCTTACGCCTACATTTGACTGGCGATAAGAGACAGGAGCCATCACTGCTTAGCCTACATTTGTCCGGCGATAGGAGACAGGAGCCATCCCACCCTAACACCTACTTCTGACTGTAAGAACGATGTTTGCAATTTTTTACCAGGGGTACTCAGTATAACGAAAATAAAAAAAGGGGTACATTGATGAGGAAAGTTTGGGAAACCCTGAAATAGACGATTGAGCGCCTAAACACCAAACGACTATCCGTTTCCGGGACAATATATATATATATATATATATATATATATATATATATATACGTCCCGGTTTAGCTGACCAATAGCTGCTATTGCCCGTCTAGAAGACATTGGCCGTAGCATATAAAAATGGTCATCTGTACAGAACCAAGTTCTAAACTTTGATCTTGAAGCAAATTCTAATTGTTTTTTTTTTATTTTTCTTTGTTTCTTTGCTGTATATGTGACATAACAATGACAAATTACTAAATGGAAAAAAAAGGAACTGCTGGTAACCAGAAGGGTTACGGGAGGGGGGAGGGGAGAGGTGGGGGAAGCGGCATGTTACGACTGTATTTTGTCGGTCACTTCCATACCGCCAGCAATCACGTCATAAACTTGATGTGACCGCGGCGTTCAGTGATAGCATCGAATCGATATCTGATCAATGTGCGACCAATCGATGGAACACGCTCAAGTCCAGTCAAGTACTGACAATATCATAGGATGACAAGTTGGGGGGGGGGGGTAGACTTTGAGGCTGGGAAGGGTGGGTGGTGGTGAAAGGGGTGGGTGGTGGTGGTGGGGGGTGGGGGCTGTAAGACTGCTGCTTACGCAATGTCGTTTACACCTGAGTGATATTATTTCCCCCTCCCCCCCTCCCTCCCCCCCTGTTCATGTGTTGAGCATTTACATAGTAAACTGTCAACTTAATCAAACGTGTGTGTTCATGTTTGTTTGTTTTTTTTTTTTAGTGGCGATGACAACAATGTTGGTGATCGTAGAAGTCCGGTGGTTAGGAAAGAAACAATCGTAATGGCTCATAATATGGATGCTTGAGGTGAACTTAAGATGGAGAGGAATGGACATACGTACCAATAAAATAATACATGTGTTTTCTTTTTTTTTTTCATTAACTTTGTCCCCTTTTTCCCACTTTGGTTTTTGTTTTTTTCTGGTTAAATACGCCATTTTGTTCTGATTTAAATAACATATTTTTGCGACAGCACGCATTATCACTAATGTCTATCGTTTGCGTTGTCAAGCGGCCAATAATGGCTTGGTAAATATTGAGTAAAGATTAGAAAAGGGCATAGGGTCTATGACATGTTTCTGGATACTTGGTGCATTTTATTTACTTTATAACAATGCTATGTGCAGAGATGAACAAAAGTTTAATAAAAAAAAAAGTCCTCTATCTTCTTTTTAAATAACCAATTACTGAGCAATTACATATGACATATTGCATTGTGTATTACAAGTACATATTGCACTGTGAATTGCACATAACATATGGCACTGTGCGTTAATTAACCTAATCAGCTGTCCACTCTAGAATTATTTTTGTTCACAGTCCATTAATCACGACTCGTCCTGCATGATGGGAGTTGCACGGACAGGAGTAAATACTGAAGTCTAGTTGAGTGGGTCGGACAGAGGTGGGTTAAAGTCTTGAGTTAAAGATAGCGAGCAGTGAACAAATTGCTGAAGTCGAGAGAAATAATTGAGTAAACACGAGTAAAGAAGTAAAATACTCGAATACATTAGAGTATGACATCGTGAAACTTTTTTTTTTTCTAAAGATCGGAATTGGCTCTGTTTTCGATTACTTTGGATTCGAATTGTTGGGTTTCTATTCATAGATTCAGCTCTCTAGAATGCCCGTTAGCTTTAAACATCGTAAGTCTTGTACTTTGTGTCAGTGTATGACGTAGTTACCATATCACGTGCTCAGATATTGCGTAAGCTGTAACTATGAGAAAAATGTTTCATGTTTTTTATTAATCCACAATCTATGTTTTTTTTTAATTCGTCGGTTGAATTTTAAATAAAGAAAACCATTTTTCAAAATATTATCTTATTGTTGTTTTGATTTTGTTTTCATACTTAGGTTTTTTATTGTCTTTTTTATATCTTATTATTGTCTAGCAGCAGTTTAAATCTACTGAGTGGCATTACAACATTCAGTTCAAGCTATTACGGCAAAATATGAATAATCTAGATAGGACTGATCTGGAAATTACGGCTTATGGTTTAGGTTTATCAATTCAAAGTGTTGCTCATATATGATCTCTCTTTGCATATGAATTAAGTTGTACTAAAAGTGTACATCGCCTGTCACCCAAAGAGAAACGCTCTGAGAGACTGTATAGGTGTGGTGTGTAAAAAGTTTGGAAGCATATATTTCAAATATTCTACACATGTGTGTGTTAGAGTGTGTAATACAATCAAATGTGTGGCTAAATCTGCCTTTAACTTAAAAGTTCCACTAGTCATTGGAATAAAATGACATGGCGCCACATTATGGCGGGGCAAACGGGGCTAAGTTTAAGGCTCGCAACAGTGAAGGGGCACACATGAAAACTTGTCCGGGTCCCCAAGAAGTAAAATGACGACTGTAGGGGGATGGGGGTCAAATGGGCTCCAGTCGTCATAGATTATTAGGGGCCCAATAATTGAATGTGGCGACCTTGTCACCGTTTTTACCTAGCACCCCCAACATGTATATAATGTATATTACATTTTATTTATGTGAACTGTACGTGACATTGGTCATTTACATAGGTGAACTGTTCGTCACATTGGTCATTTACGTAGGTATGTATGACTTATTATAATAAAATAAAATAGTTACAATAGTAAAAACTCTTTGACGCTTGGGATTTGTCTGCCCCCCCCCCCCCGGGCCGCCACCTTTGGGATTTATAGGACCCCGGAGCCATGTGGCGTTGGGACAAGTTGGTAAAAGGACTAACAGTTAAAAACGCTGCATTAAGGTCGTACAAAAATAGTGTTTCAAAACTAAAATATAACACTAACACAATTTTGTAAAAAAAAAAATCATTTTTTTTTCTAGATCGCTTTAAGTTAACAATAGCAAGAAAAGGTCGAAGCTGTTGTGTTGTGGACGTCGTGCAAGGGAAATCACTGCGGTGCGCTTTCATGGCCACCATGCGTGGAAGGAAGGAACATTGCTAATGGATGCAAGAGCAAACATTTGTAATGTTTCAATAGGCCAGCATTGATTTCCCGCTGCTTTTCTTTATTTTTTAAAAAAAAAAATAGAAAAAAAAATAAAACTGTTTTAATCAAAGTGTGTTTATGTTTGCGACTGGATGTATTCAAACCTATTAGCTTCGTACTGAATGATCCAGTGGCTAGTATACGGCTTGAGTTCGTCCATTTACAATAAAAAAAAAAACTAACCATATCGTGATGGCTCTGTTCATGTAGACTATCTTCTCTATAATTAAGTAGAAAAGGTTTTTTTTTATTTTAAAATAAAAAAAAGACTATTAGGAAACACTAAATGAGAAAAAAAATAATTTATAAACTGTATTCTTCAGAACACTTTGAATATTTTTTGGAAACAAATTCAGAAAGTCCTTAAAGAAATTTAAATTGAAAAAACGTGTAGCGTAAAGCTGAAAAAAAATGTATTTCAGTTGGGTTTTTTTTCTACTACTTTCATTCTAATTGTATAAACTAAATATTATGTGGACATACATGAAATAAAATGTCATTTAGATCAGCCATTCTCAAATCTATTTTTTTACGACTGTACCCCAAAGGATTCGAAAGTAAGTCCCCCCGGTACTCCTCAGAGTTAAGTTCTTTAAACTATTGGTTTCTTTAAAACGATAATCCTATGTCGCTGCATACCCCTGTATAACCTTTGTCCTACCCCAAGGGTACACTTATCACCCGTTGAGATCCGCGGGTATAGAGTCAGTGTATGGAATGAAAAAAATTAGCTGCCTCTGTTTAAAATGCCATTAGGGAGTGCACTCTCATGGGCGTATTCATGGGGGGGGGGAGGGGCTTGTCCCCCCCCCTTACATTTTAAAAAATGTCATAAAGTTGTTATTTGATCCCCCCCAGAAAATTCTTTTACCCCCCTCCCTGAAAAATTCATAGCGACGCCTATGAGTTTGAATTTAAGTATGTACGCTTGAGACGCCATATCCCATAATTTTAACTATGTTCAAGAAATGTATTTGATGTGTCTGACGGAAGAATTAAACTAAAAAAAATATAAGTATGGATTATTTTGTACCTAACAATGACCGTAATTGATTGAAGCAGTGTTTAAGAACATTGAATTTTTTTTTTTAAATATTGCATTTGGTTTAAAAATGAACTCAGTTGGTAATATCTCTCAACATATATATTAATCGAGGCTGTACCCGGGGGGGCTGGGGGGGGACTGTAGCCCCCCCCCCTCAAAAAAATAAAAAAAAAAATGTTATTGTTGATAGTAACTCATAAAAAAATTGTCAAATATTTGCCTTTAAAAAACTTGGAACAGCCCCCCCCCCTTTCATAACAAAATCCTGGGTACGGTACTGATATTAATACACATTATTTGATATGTGTTTTTTTTTTTACTAAATATCATGTTTTTACTGAATGTTCAAAGCACAAAGATTAGTATTTTAGTTCTAAGATGTTTCATTTCTATTTACACTTTACTTTTAATCATAGGCAAGCAAGGGTGCTTTAAATTCAAACGATCAACTGGGTCAAGAATAGTTCGTATGGACATTAAAAAAAACTACATTTACTAGTGTTTCCAATGAAAATGTGCAGTCTGGATCAAACAACAAACGGTGTGTACTTGGCCCGAGGGCTGTAGTGTGCCCACCTTTTGCATAATCCAACAATGGTAGGAGTTGTCTGAAAAAGCCATCGAAGCTCTCTTAACAACACAGGCTGTGCCATGATCATACATGACATAATGTGCCAGTCAAATGCAGGGTAAGCAGTGGATGGCTCCTGTCTCCTTTACGCCAGTCAAATGTAGGTTTAACCAGAATGGCCCTGTTCTCCTATAGCTAGTCAAATGTAGGTGTAATCAGAAATGGCTCCTGTCTCCTTACGCCGGTCAAATGTAGGTGTAATCAGGAATGGCTCCTGTCTTCTTACGCCAGTCAAATGTAGGTTTAATCAGGAATGGCCCCTGTCTCCTATCGCCAGTCAAATGTAGGTGTTAGGCAGGGATGGCTCCTGTCTTCTATCGCCACACCTATTTAACCTATTTTTGAAGTAGATCATTTTTACGTGGAACTACTGCCATGACACCACACTAACTATATGCATCGTAATTGGAGCTGTTAATCCCGTTTGTAGCATAGGCTTTGTTGATGATGTAGAACCCTGGTAGGAGCAGCAGAAGTAAACTCCAAGACCTCACCACTAAACTTGTAAACATCGCCAATGAATTAGGAATTGAGGCTAGTTCGGTAGAGGCAATGTTAGGAGAAACCAATGAATAAAGAAAGGTTCTTAGGGGTGGAACGCTTCAGGTACTGGGGTTCAAACTTCTTCAAGGATGGTCCATGCTTGTCTGAAATTCACATCATCTATGGCTAAACTAGATAGGATCTAGAAAAGCAAAGCCGTTATCTTTGGCACTAAGTACATGATGTACAATCTATTGTTTTATGGTTTTAATTATTTATATTTTTCAAAGAATTTCAGTTGCTTTTGTTGGTAAAGTTTATATAAAATACTAGCATTGTACCTGGCGTTGCCCGATAAGTTCAAACGTGACACTTGAAACATATCTAACACACCGTTAGGTAAAGATATAAGTGCTAATTTATGCCACCTACCTAATGTGCAGAAATGACTTACATTTCATACGTCAAAATGTACGTGTTACTCGTCAACGCTAACCAAACAAACCAAACCAAACAACCAACCAAACCAATACAAATCAAACAAGCAATCAAACCAAACCAAACCAAAAAACCAACCAAACCAACCTACCAAACCATCTAACCAAACCAAACTAAACAAACCAACCGAACCAACCAAGCAAACCAACCAACCAAACTACCTAACCAAACCAAACAAACCAACCAAACCAACGAATCAAACCAACCAAGCCAAACAACCAAATAAAGCAGTTAACCAAACCAAACAATCAAATCAACCGAAGCAACCAATCATACCAACCAACCAAACCAATTAACCAAACGCGTCGTCGCAAATTACGTTTCACCCGTCAACGCTAACCAACCAAACCAAACCAAACCAAATAAACCAACCGAAGCAACCAATCAAACCAACCAAACCAACCAACCAAACCAGCCAAACCAATCAACCAACCTAAACCAAACCAATCCAGACACGAATAGGTAAAGATGTGGGTGCTAATTTATGCCACCTACCTAATGAGCGGAAATGACCTACATTTCATTCGTCACAAATTACCCGTCAACGCTAATAACTTAGGATTATTAGTTTAAAACAGTAATCAATTCCCTCAATGTTAAAATCAAAACGAGGCATTAAAAAATTAGCTTTTATAAAAATGCACTGAAGAGTAAAAAAAAATAACTACTTCATTATGCCATTTTGCAGCACAGTGGCAAGTTGGTGTAACACGACGATACAGCACCCGCGCGAACGTTCGATTCGACTTATTACTTTCTTAATTTCTTACTTACACGCTGTTCTTAGATCTAAGGATATTAAAATAGCGCACCAGAATACAAAAGTAATTCAGAAATCTGCACTAAAATTAACACATGCTAAACTTTGAGAAACCACACTCTCTTTCTTCTATTTCCCTCTTTAAAAAAAATAAAACAACATTAAAACAAATATTTATCAGCTTTGGACTTCATTCAAAATTTCAAATCGATTGGGCTTCGATAAGCTAGTTTCGAATGTACAAGTCTTTACAATAAATGTCCATAAAAACGATTATTGCATATGCACTTCAACTCGGTAGTCTGATATCTAACTAGCGTTTAGTCGACAATTGAACCCAACCTGTGAATAACCTGCCTTTACTTTCATCTTTCCCCCACAAAATGTTTTCAGCCAATGCCGAAAGTCTAAAGCTGTTTCTTTCTTTTGCTTTATTCGCTGGTAGTGTGTGTGCGGTTGTCATGACAACTTAACGATTTTTATCTTTCAAAACGTCGCAGTATCTCTCTATTAGGCCGATGTTTTCTACTACTTCTTGACCTATTGACCAGCCATTTACTCCGCATCTACACCACGAACAATGATCATTGTTCTAACATAATTGTTCCACATTGTACAACAAAAAATACCAAAAAAAAAAGAACAAAGGATTTCATCCCACAGCGACGTTCAGCGAAGTTAATGATGTTATACGGAGGCGACATTGAATGAATTTATTTGGTTTGACGCTCTATGAGGCACGGACAAAACAAAAACGAAGGATTGGCACAATAATGCGATGTAAACTACTGGTTGTTTTTAATTTAGCTAAGAAATGGTTTTTCCATTTTGCATAAGGAGAGTACAATACAGTAAGACATATATAAAATAAAGATTACATTGTGACTCTAGAGCCATGTCTTATTGATTCCTAACTGTAGGGCTGCGCCAACGATTCTATGGCTATTAGGTTGATCTTGACAAATTGGGCACATGGGCAATCTTTGATGATTGAGGCTCACGGCATGACAAATTGGGCCCATGGACAATTTTTGATGATTGAGGCTCACGGCATGACAAATTGGGCCCGTGGACAATCTTTGATGATTGAGGCTCACGGCATGACAAATTGGGCCCATGGACAATTTTTGATGATTGAGGCTCACGGCATGACAAATTGGGCCCATGGACACCTTCGATGATTTAGGGCTCACGGCATGATAAATTGGGCCCAAGGACAATCTTTGATGATTGAGGCTCACGGCATGACAAATTGGGCCCATGGACAATCTTTGATGATTGAGGCCAAGGCATGACAAATTGGGCCCATGGACAATCTTGATGCCAGAGGTCACTGCATTTGACAAATTAGGCCCAATGGACTTTTGATGATTGAGAATTACGATGGGAATTGGGCCCATGGACAATCTTTGATGATTGAGGCTCACGGCATGACAAATTGGGCCCCAAGGACAATCTTTGACGATTGAGGCTCACGCATACGACAATTAAAACCCAATGGATAACTTTTTGATGATTGAGGCTCACGGCATGACCGATTGGGCCCATGGACAATCTTTGACGACTGGGGCTCACAGCTAGTACTATGACGACTAAGGCCCTATGTACACCTATGACTAATGTGACATCTTTGATCAAAACCAACGGCCAAATCATTTCAGTATCGGGCGTGTTGACTGCTGTATGAACCTGTGATATTTTGAAAATTATATTTTTTTGAATGAGCTCGAAAGTCGAGCGCTCTACAATCGCTCAAACACCCATATCTCATTAATGTACTGCACTATGATATAATTGGGCTTACTAAACATAGGCGGAATCACAGTGGGCGACATTTGGCGTGAGCCCAATTTTGCAAGGATTCCTTAAAAATACAACTTTTTCAATTGCATCACAACGGTACTGTCACTGTTTACAGGAGCCCAAATTTTTCTTCTGGGTCTTGAGCCCCATTATCCGCCTCTGTAAATACTTTACTCTCTCTAAATTATCGTACGAGAGACTATCTACACAGAATGATCAATAACAAAAAAAAAAGTTCGCACTAATGTCTTTGACATACAACAATGCATTGATTCTGTATTATACGAACAAGCTTCGAGTATGGAAGACCTTGATGTCTTATTTTTTACTGCTACAAGATTCCCACATTACGTCAAGTATGGCGCTCGTATGGAGACCTATCAATGACGTAGGCGGAAGAAGAGTGGAATGCTGGATGTCGGGGGGGGGGGAGTTGAAAAAAAAAGGGGGAAAGAAATCTGACATAAGAGGATGTTGAAAGACGGGTTGCGGTTCTTGATTTCTCAAGGTGTTCTTCCATCGGAGAAGTGACAATATCAAAATTTGTTACTGACGAGAGTAGTATTGGCAGAAGACAAGATGCCATGTTATCTACATTTTTATTTATCTATTTTAAGATCGGCATCTTATAGTTCTAGTGGCAGGCCATCTTTTGATTGTCAAGCCCACTTAAATGTCACTTCTAAGTCATTATTTATATAGTTAGTGTAACAGAACCAAGATTTGAAATAGAAACGTCTACATTTTTTTTAAATAGATGGAGTTTTTTTTAGTGAGTGAATTGACATGTAAGTGATAGGCCAATGGTATTATCACTTGTTATTATTGCTTTGCAATGGATCTACGTATAAAGAAGATCAAACCAGGGATCCACCGGTCAAAAGTCAAGTGCTTTACCACACGACCATCCGTCCTCTGTACAGACTGAACTAGACACGGGTCAGAAAACTGAATCGGATTCGAACAATTTTGGTATAATAAATACTCCGCATCTACCATGTTGACTCAACAATGATCTAATTGGACACTGACTGGACCCTAACTGGACCTGATTAGTTTGTTACTTTTTTTAGATCTCGAATTAGAGTTTCACGTGTTTTAGAAAAAAAAGGGATCCCTATTTTTAAGAACTTTTTTTGTTGGACGTAGAACTAGGGAACCCTATTTTTACGAACTTTTTTGTTGGACGTAGAACTAGGGATCCCTATTTTTATGAACTTTTCTGTTGGACATATAACTAGGGTGTGGATCCCCATGCTAATGAACTTTTTTGTTAATGTGAACCAGGGGACATCCCTATTTTTACGCTAACCTTTATGGACTTTAACCTTTGTTGGACGTAGAACTAGGGATCCCTATTTTTATGAACTTTTTGCGTTGGACATAGAGCTAGGGATCCCATGTTAATGAACTTTCTTTGTTGTGGATGTAGAACTAGGGATCCTATTTTATGAATTTTTGCTGGACATAGAACTAGGGATCCCCATGTTAATGAACTTTTTGTTGGACGTAGAACTAGGGATCCCTATTTTTATGAATTTTTCTGTTGGACATAGAACTAGGGATTCCCATGTTTATGAACTTTTTGTTGGACATAGAACTAGGGATCCATATGTATATGAACTATTTGGTTGGACCTAGAACTATGTATCCTTATGTTTATGAACTTTCTTTGTTTGACATAGAACTAGGGATCCCTATTTTCGAGAAAAGTTTTGTTTGGGCCAGAAACTCGTTTCGTATAACCACGTCATAGAGCGAGTAAATACACCATCAGATACACAATCTCACAGACACTTAAATTCCCATCTAATGTTCCCTAATACAGCTCTCGACTACGTACAAACTAATAGTAATAAAATATTAAAACTTCATGGCTCCTCTTTAGTTCCTTAGCAATGACTATGTGGCCATGGTTACGGGTTGAAAATAGAAAGACTCGCTTACACGCCTATAATACTAATTAAAAATGTCGCCTGTTAATTATGTAAAATTGAAATGTGAGCAATGGAAACAATATCCGGCTCAAACGGCAAACGACTCTCATCGGAAAAAAAATAGTAAAAAGCAAAAATAAAAAAAAAACAAAGAGAAAATGGGGAAAGTGTTAAGTAATTTTATGAAATATAAACCAAAATAAAGTCAATGACACCAGGTAAGCTCAGGTGGATAAGGGCTAAAATGGAAGTAATAATTATGAACATATAAACAAATGTAGAGTTTATATTTTAGTTTGAACTTTTTTTTTCCAATCTTGGCTCTACTAAATTGTGGTAACCCAAAAGAAAATAGTAGAATTTTTTTTTAATAAAATTCAAATACGAATATTCGTTATTATATATGTCACATGTAAAATTAAATATGGGAATGAAAACCAAATAGACCAAACTAAATTTAGTCTGATCTGTAACATCTAGATTATTTATTAAACAATTATAAACTGAACTAATGGGAAAAATACATATCTATTAGATTACTACTAAGATACCGTTAATTTCTTTACTAAATCAATATTTTGTATTATCAGATTATCAATATTAAATGAAATATACTTTTAATAAGTAAACATTACTTCTTAGCATTGATACAAAAATAGATAAATGGCTAGAAGTAAAGAAAGTTCCCCTGGATGTATATAAAGTTCCCCTGGAAGTATATAAAGTACCCCCCTGGATGTATATAAAGTTCCCCTGGAACTATATAAAGTTCCCCTGGATGTATATAAAGTTCCCCTGAAGGTATATAAAGTTCCCCTGGAAGTATATAAAGTTCTCCTGGATGTATATAAAGTTCCCCTGGAAGTATATAAAGTTCCCCTGGATGTATATAAAGTTCCCCTGAAGGTATATAAAGTTCCCCTGGATGTATATAAAGTTCCCCTGGATGTATATAAAGTTCCCCTGGAAGTATATAAAGTACCCCTGGTTTTTTTTTGCGCCCTGAGCATCAAGTAATCGACGGTGTTAAGGATTTATGAAATGAAAAAAAGGAAACAATAGAAAACTTTGTGGTAGTTTTCCACAACTGGGTGCGTCGCTGGGGGGGGGGGGGGGGGGTCGGTATTTCATTTTAAATAAGAGACTAACGAAAATAAGAAAATTGAAGAGGGGAAAAACTATAAATAGAGTTTCCATCATCATCGCCGTGAGATGTGAAAATAGGTGCAGTCGGTGAAAACTGTTGCATAGTGTGAGTAATTGTGTTTGATGATGAGAGTAACAATATCATTTTGTTATCAATATTTTTTTTTATAGCTCAGCATCTTATAGTTTTAGTGACTACACATTTTTGGTCCACATTGTTATTTGATAGTTCTACAGTATTCAGTGAGTAATACAGCCCCGTAGCATAAAATTCTATAGGAGGGGTCAGGCAATAGCGGCGGGGGGGGGGGGGGCAGGTAATACATTTTACTAAGTAGAACAAATAAGCAGGGGGGGGGGGGGCAGACAAAACGCAGGAGGATGGGGCTGCACGCTACGGGCCTGGAATAATATATTGTAGGCTTAGAGTTCTGTTAAATCTTTGAGTAGGTTCCATGTTAAAGGATGAGAGTGCTGAATTATGCTTAGAAAATGAAAAGTACTGAAGTACGCTTAGAGAATGAGAGTATTCATGTGTGATATGAGTACTATTGCATGTTGTGAGTACCAGGGCCGACCTTACAAATTGCGGGGCCCAATTTAACGGATGCTTGCGGGGCCCCTCTTCTGATTTTTTTTTACAATAACAACTATTAGGCCTAATATTTTATGACGTTTTTTTTCATTAGTATGTATAATTTAAATCATGGTTTAAAATGGAACTAGACAACTTCTGACACCAAGACGTTTTCGTAAGTATCTATTTACCTATTATCTATCAATCCAACACTTCAACTCAATTTTAAATCATTTTGGACTCTCCAGTTATTGGGTTCAAACCCTTCAATTCGATAGCGCTGAAATAAAATCTAAAAACAGTTTCCTGAATTACTCGTAATTCTTAGAATTTTGTAAACAAAATAAGACAAAACAGTATCAACACTAACAACACAGAGATTACTGGAGAGAAAATGTAATCTGCCGCAGCATTTAAAAATATAGCGTTCATTATTTGTTGAAAAATCCAATATTTAAAATCAAACCAATAAACTTTCACCAATGGATTCAATATAAAAGACTTCAATTTTTCTAAGAAGTCCATAATCTGTTTGTAGCGGGCAAGAAAGTGAAAATCAATTCGCGTCTCTAGCAAATAGAAAATGACCATCAATTGTGTGTCAATGACCTAAGTGTCCATTAAGGTCCATTTTACCATAAAAAAATAATTTGATTGTCCAACTATGCAGTGGTTCTCAATCACCATTGTTGTTGTTGTTGTTGTTGTTGTTGTTGTTGTTTATTAAGTAGCCCGTGAACCCCCCAAACCCTCCTCTCTCCCCCTCCCCCCTACCTTATCATTGCGCACAAATGTGTGTACGTAGAGTTGCTGTTCTAATTTCGGCAAAAAAATATTGTCTAAACCGCGAACCTTCATGAAATACAATCATCTCGTGTCTTTGGGTAGATAATCAGTTTAATACATGTTTTGCAAACTTTTGATATAACTGCGAGAAATATTGTAATAGAAAGAGACAGACGAACAGACAGATAAACAGACAGACGAACAGACAGTAAACAGACAGACGAACGGACGGAAAATAGGAAAGACGGAGTGACGGATAGATAGATAGATAGATAGATAGATAGATAGATAGATAGATAGATAGATAGATAGATAGATAGATAGATAGATAGATAGATGGATGGATGGATGGATGGATGGATGGATGGATGGATGGATGGATGGATGGATGGATGGATAGATAGATAGATAGATAGATAGATAGATAGATAGATAGATAGATAGATAGATAGATAGATAGATAGATAGATAGATAGATAGATAGATAGATAGATATACAGACATACAGCCAGACAGACAGACAGACAGATAGATAGATAGATATACAGACATACAGCCAGACAGACAGACAGACAGACAGACAGACAGACAGACAGATAGATAGATAGATAGATAGATAGATAGATAGATAGATAGATAGATAGATAGATAGATAGATAGATAGATAGATAGATAGATAGATAGATAGATAGATAGATAGATAGATAGATAGATATACAGACATACAGCCAGACAGACAGACAGACAGACAGACAGATAGATAGATAGATAGATAGATAGATAGATAGATAGATAGATAGATAGATAGATAGATAGATAGATAGATAGATAGATAGATAGATAGATAGATAGATAGATAGATAGATAGATAGATAGATAGATAGATAGATACAATGTGAATACATACAATGGAGCTCCTTACTTCATGATAAATCAAACGACCTGATAAGTTCTTAAAGATTCAACCCCGCACCCCTCAAAAACCTAGAGCAAACAGTTATGGTAACGACCCCCCCCCCCCATAAAAATACATGGCCTAAAGTGCCCTAAAAGAATCTGGGAGGGCGAGACGAGCCTGCTATCTACGTGAGTTATAGTTGAAGAGGTCCTGAATGACGGTGTAATGTAATGATAGAGCTCCGCCATGTTGGTGCTTTGTTCGACTGATTTTATATTTTCACTGTTTACGTCACAATCTTTATAGAATTAGAACAGATGGTGTCAGCCATGTGCATTAGGAATGTACAGGCGCGTGCTTGTCCCGGTCACACGGCAGTACAGGACAGACAGACAGACAGACACTAAACACAGAATATTTCAATCATCACTATGGGTACACAACGAAAACCTTTGACTAAGTCAGAGATGCCCAAAGAGTTATTTTTCGGCGGGGGGGGGGGAAGGGGCGGGGGGAGGCGCTGTACCGGGCTGAGCACATCGGGTAAACATTCACAGCTAAAAGTGGAAAACAGACATAAGGGGAAACTATGACTGTAGAAAACAATATATATGCAAGTGTGTTTTGTTTTTTTTTTCACAAGGGTTTCTCAAGTACTATTAAAAATGGGGGGGGGGGATACACAGATGTCCAAAGTTCGGGAAACACTGCTCTATGTGATAAAACATTTCAGCGTTAGTCTCAATTATTAAAAAAAAAATTTTCATAATTAAGTAGTAAGCACCATGTTTAGATAGTGTTTTCATTCAAAGTTCTACCAAAGGTTGTTGTTTTGTTATTTTCGTTCATAACATCATTTCCATCATTTCCATCATTTCAAACATTTCCATCATTTCAAACATTTCCATCATTTCCATCATTTCAAACATTTCCATCAGTTCCATCATTTCAAACATTTCCATCATTTCCACCATTTCAAACATTTCCATCATTTCCATCATTTCAAACATTTCCATCATTTCCATCATTTCAAACATTTCCATCATTTCAAACATTTCCATCATTTCCATCATTTCAAACATTTCCATCATTTCAAACATTTCCATCATTTCCATCATTTCAAACATTTCCATCATTTCAAACATTTCCATCATTTCCATCATTTCAAACATTTCCATCATTTCAAACATTTCAAACATTTCAAACATTTCCATCATTTCAAACATTACAAACATTTCAAACATTTCAAACATTTCCATCATTTCAAACATTTCAAACATTTCCATCATTTCAAACATTTCAAACATTTCAAACATTTCAAACATTTCCATCATTTCAAACATTTCAAACATTTCAAACATTTCAAACATTTCCATCATTTCAAACATTTCAAACACTACTAAAAGTGATTGTGACTGTGCTCTCAGGTCCAGCCATATCTTACAAGTAAATAGGGCTAAGGTTAAGGTTCAGGTTAAGGTTAGGGTTGGGGTGGTAAATAATAGGGACAATGACGTAGTTATTGAACGATGTTTATATAAAGTACTGACGTAATATGTGGAGTCAGGTTTATATCTGTTAACGTTCTTATCTAAACACAAGCATGTGGGTGTATAAATAAGATAAAGTATGTGAGTGAATAAATGTGTGCGTATGTGTGAATGAATATGAGAGTGAATAAATGTATGTGTGTGAATGAATGTGTGAGTGAATAAATGTATGTGTGTGAATGAATGTCATTGTGTGAGTTAATATATGTCAGTGTGTGAGTGAATGTCTGTGTGTGTGAGTAAATATATGTCTGTGTGTGAGTGAATGCCTGTGTGAGTTATATATGTATGTGTGTGAGTAAATGTATGTCTGTGTGTGTGGGTGAGTGAATGTATATTTGTGTTCTGTTTAAAAAATGCTATAAATAAACACCTAAAAAGTATTATCCCAGTTCAATCCAACACACATATGTACACAAATATATGTCATGCAAGATAAACAATTGATACAATAAGCTGATAAGTCGTTGTTCATAAGAGAAACGGAATAAAATGATGCTGTTGTTCACAAGAGAAACGGAATAAAATGATGCTGTTGTTCACAAGAGAAACGGAATAAAATGATGCTGTTGTTCACAAGAGAAACGGAATAAAATGATGCTGTTGTTCACAAGAGAAACGGAATAAAATGATGCTGTTGTTCATAAGAGAAACGGAATAAAATGATGCTGTTGTTCATAAGATAAACGGAATAAAATGATGCTGTTGTTCATAAGAGAAACGGAATAAAATGATGCTGTTGTTCATAAGATAAACGGAATAAAATGATGCTGTTGTTCATAAGAGAAATGGAATAAAATGATGCTGTTGTTCATAAGAGAAATGGAATAAAATGATGCTGTTGTTCATAAGAGAAACGGAATAAAATGATGCTGTTGTTCATAAGAGAAACGGAATAAAATGATGCTGTTGTTCACAAGAGAAACGGAATAAAATGATGCTGTTGTTCATAAGAGAAACGGAATAAAATGATGCTGTTGTTCACAAGAGAAACGGAATAAAATGATGCCGGTTTTCGTAAGAGAAACGGAATAAAATGATGCTGTTGTTCATAAGAGAAACGGAATAAAATGATGCTGTTGTTCACAAGAGAAACGGAATAAAATGATGCTGTTGTTCACAAGAGAAACGGAATAAAATGATGCTGTTGTTCATAAGAGAAACGGAATAAAATGATGCTGTTGTTCACAAGAGAAACGGAATCAAATGATGCTATTGTTCCAAAGAAAACAATATGTTTCATTTAATTCGAATACGAATGGTTGATTTTTTTTTTTATTTTATTTTAACGAGAAATTATTCCACAAGTCAGGATAACTTGAAAGATTTATGACTGACATTTTACAGAGCGTCTTTAATCGCAACTGAAAAAGGTGTCATCTAACATGTGTGTGAGTGTATTAGTATGTGTGTGTGTGTGTATTTGTGCGTGAGTGTGTGTGTGCGCACGTGTCGTTTCCCTTTGCTGACTTATGCACGCACATGCCTTTTTTTGTACCTACTCAAGGCGATAAGCTTGAACATAAATTTTCTATTGTGTACTGTTACATTGAGAATCTACCCTTACCTCCTCCACCCCACCCTCCTCCCTCTCTACACCGACAGGTGAAAATTTCCACTACCAAACGAGTGACTCATCTTAGTTGACCATGTGACGTAACTCTAGGTCATGGTCAAGCTAAGCTCCAAACTTAACTTTGTTGTCCGTAATGCATGCACAGAGAGCGTGATCAACCCCCCCCCCTAGACCTTTATAATGTTTAAGTTAGAATAAGTTAATAGTCAGTAGGATTAGAGTAGGTTTAGAGTAAGGTAGAGAATAGGCAGTAGGGCGGTAGGCAATAGACATTAGATGAGAGTAGGGTGCTGACAGGCTTAGAGTAGACATAGGTAGATATAAGTAGTTAGAAGAGAAGTGAAGTGTATTATGTTGTATTAATTAAAGTTACATTTATGTATTTTGTATATTGTGTACTGCACTGAGTTCTGTTCTTTATACATCGGTATAAAAGTTAACGTTACATATTCAGTGAGCATATTAAAAACACCTGGCGAGCCTGCCCTCCATACATATTATAATTTTATAACGTCACATATACATTAATAACTGCTGATAGCCCACATGTACTTCATTTAAAAAAAAAAAAAACATTACTTATTATTTATTTATTATATCTCATTGTCCGAGTCTCTCCTAACACTTGTGCACTTATGCTGCATATCTAATGCGCCTTACTCTAGTCAAACCGTTAGGCTCGCTCATCCGAAATGTCCGCTCTATCTCAGTGATTCTTAAATTTTTTTAGACTCAGCGACCTAATGGGACAAAAAAAAAACTGTTTTAAGCGAACCCTCTGAAAAACAACAAAACAGCTGTCTAATTTTTTAGAACTTCTTGTAAATTAAAAAAGTCTATTTTATGTTTAAAGGTTTTTTTTTAATTGCAACGTTATCAAGAAATAGAGTTAACTTATGCACATATAGACTCTTTCATCCGTTACACATTTTAATTTTGTCGCGATACACTCTTTGTGAACCACTGCACTATATCATTCTTTATGTTCTTAAGTGATTCTCACTCCAAGTATAGTGGGGTCCCGGCCGAATTTTATGTCATGAAATACTTTCCACTGAATTCGCCCTATCCCGGGAAATCATATCCATAATACAAAATTTAACTATTAACTGCTCTTCTTACTTCACAGAATTTTTTTCATTTCTCGCACAAACGTCATCATCCTATATCATCCAGGGTTCTTATTTACTATTTCACCTGTATGATTTGCAGCAGTTAAGAAACAATAACACTTTGTCTAGAAGCTGTGACCTGCAGCCGTTAAGAAACAATAACACTTTGTCTAGAAGCTGTGACCTGCAGCCGTTAAGAAACAATAACACTTTGTCTAGAAGCTGTGACCTGCAGCCGTTTTACACAATAGTTCTAGAGTACAAAGAGGGACTAGGAATAATATATATATATATATATATATATATATATAAGCGCTTTGTGCTCTGCGTTAAATCGAAAGTAAAGAATTAATACAACAGTATTCAAGTTTAAAAATACAATCATGAAAAAAATCGGATCTGCCCGAAACCAAAAATAACCTAGCCTACCGATCAAGAATAAGGGGGATATAACTCTATGCAAAGGTTTTGCAGGGTACAGCTAGTAAAAAAAAATAATACATGTGATTTTTTTCTTTTTAAGTGAGACATGAAATTATTTCTTCATTACTGACTGCAGACATACACTATGGATACATCGCTCAAAACTAAACTTAATGCAGGTGGGGGAGGGTTGGGCGTATTTATCTATTGTTGATTTATAAAAAAGATAGACAACTAGTGAAATAAACATAGCAGTCGCGTCGGAAGGGTAGAGTAAGTGGTGCGGCGGCACAGGGCGCTAAGCTGGGGCGGGGCGCTGAAATAGTTTTATTAATTGTTTCTAGATTTTTCAGGTCTGGATGAGAGCGCAAAAAAAAAAATTAACTCGCACTGGGAACCAGGGTCGTTTTAAGACCATCGTAGGCCCTAGGCACTTTCAAAGTCGTAGGCCCTCCCCGACTTCATTTAATATTTTTAAAGAATGCACCCCGGGCTTGGCAGAGGGACCACAAAATTTACATGATCTAATAAATAGTAATAGTTGTTATTGTACACAAAATTAAAAGAGGGGCCTCGCAAGCATCCGTTAAATTGGGCCTCGTAATTCGTAAAGTCGGCCCTGTTTCGCCAGATCGTATCTGACATGCTAAATTCTAGTGTTGTTTTAGTCCCAGGTCATATTTTAGTTTCAGTTTTTATTTCGTTTTTTCTGTAATAATTTTAGTTTTCGTCTAGTTTTAGTCTTGCTTCTAATTTTAGTTTTAGTTTAGTTCTCGTTGACGAAAAGTCAACATTTTCGTTAACGAAGGTTTTAGTTTTAGTTTTCGTGAACGAAAGCAACACTATATTTTAGTTTCAGTTTTTATTTCGTTTTTTCTGTAATAATTTCAGTTTTCGTCTAGTTTTAGTCTTGCTGCTAATTTTAGTTTTAGTTTTAGTTCTCGTTGACGAAAAGTCAACATTTTCGTCAACGAAAGTTTTAGTTTTCGTCAACGAAAAGAACACTACTAAATTCACAATGAACGGTTGAGACGTTTCACATCTTATGACATATTGTACACATTTTAAAATTTAATTTGTTCATTTTTCAAAAATTGTAATGGCTAAAAATAGTTCCAAGGGAGTTAATTTATATATACTAGTACAATGTAGATTAAAATGTATATAAAATACGCTATATTCATATTTAAGACACCATCTATTTATTTCCTTGATCAGAAAATTAACAGTTTCGCCAATTTTGATAAACTGCTTATGCATAACTTGACAATTAATTCTATTTGTTAAACAGATCATGTATAACATCTATTTGAATGGCATTTGCAGCACCAGGTCTGTTCAAAGGTCATCAGTTAACAGTTAACAAGAATGCACCCGCAATTCTTTGAAATAAGAAATCTAAATAAATTTTCTGCTTCCGCACTGTTAATTATTCTATGCAGTGATGACGTAGTAATTTCGGTGTTGCATCAAAAGTAACGAAAGTACTTTTAAAAAACCATGTCTGATGGATACAAGACTATCCTCCCTAGCATTACTTTCAATTGAAAAGGATTTGATGAGGGAAATGAACTTTTAGGACGTCATATGTGACTTTGCTAAGACAAAGAGCCGAAAAAGTTAACATACTGTAATTTACAGATCTACAGCACTGCAGCTTAACTTGCTCAGGTGCTCATCTCACACGGTTATATAAAGTAACTTTAATACACAAATTAATAACTTTTACTGGCATTCTGAACTTGTTTTCGCTTTATTTTATGGCTTTCTAAGGCCCTTGAAAAGTCCGTAGGCCTTAGGCACAGTGCCTAGTTGATAAAGCGGCCCTGCACTGAAATCAAAGACATGCACACATGCATTTTAACATGTTGAAACATTAATGGTGAGTTTCAGTTTTGTTTAACACTTCGCTGTTATTGATTAGAATATGACATGGACAACTTCAGAGGAATGTCTATGGTAAAAGCAAGATGAATTAATACATATATCTTTTTTATAACCAGTCAGTTATATTGATTTTTTTTTATTTATTGGTGTTCTTTAGTTGATTACTATTTAACGCCAACCAATTTTTGTAACTAATTTAAAAAGAGACGGGGACATTTAGTGTGAGAAATTTCAAATTGAAATGCAAAAATATTTGTTTATTCAGTTTCAGTGATTGTATTTTAACTCAATAAAACACCGTGAATTATCATGTTTCAGTGATTGTATTTTAACTCAAAAAAAACACCGTGATTGTATTTGAACTCAATAAAACACCGTGATTGTATTTTAACTTAATAAAACACCGTGAATTAACAAATAATAAAAAACCTTACTTACTTAAAGCTAATTTTTTATGTGTCTTAAAAATAATATATTTTAATACTGAGATTTTCCATGATGGGAATTATTTTTATCCCGACTTCCCGGTATAAGCAATCCTCCGGGAAATGAGAAGCATAATTTGTCAGATCACAATATGTTTTTATTTCTAGGCTCTGTTTAAATAATTTGATTTAATTGTAAACAAAACATCACGTGGAATACTAACTAAATCTGTTATGGAATGTTTTATTTTTTTAAACATTGAAGTTAAAAAAATGTAACAAAGAAATTGGTTTTAAAAAGTGTAAATAACATAACAATGACGAATCAATGTAAAATAGATAAAAATTGACTTAATTTATTTGTTAATTGTGTTTTTTTTACAACTGGGTGAAATGGATAGATGCACTATCTTTATTATCATTGGAGGTAAAAAGTATTAATAAGTAATTGTTCATGATTAAATATCTGTGAGTATGTACTCAGACAGGGCTGTTGCGATGTAAATACTACAAGGGAAGGTTATTTTCTGTGGCGGGGGGAGGGTGGGATCATAGAAAAACCACATCATACCTATTATCGACTGTATTCAATGATCACGTGATATTTATTATATAAATAAACAACTAATCCAATGCGCAATTCACTCATTGTAAATGATGTAAAGATATCCATTTATGCGCGTGTAATTCGCGAATAAATATATTCAACAAAATATGAACGTACAGTGTTTTTTTCAATGTTTTTAAATTAAATGCTTACCATTGGTACCAAATCAAGTTTTTATGTACTTCGTTCTACACAACAAAATCTCGTCGCTTCTTTCCTGTTCGTTGTTTCGTTTTCTTTCTCACTTCAAACAACTTTTTTTTTATCTTATTTAAATCCAAAAAATAAATTTTAAAATCTTGAAACAAAACAATGATTTCCTGTTGCTATGGTAATCCTTGTAAACTAGTTTGATTACAGTTGCCAGGAAATAAAAAAAGTTTGGCCGATGAGAATACAAACTGGTCTCGAATGACCACTTAGACTTGAAAATAAAGATTTATAAAAAATGACTTGTACATTATTATTTGATGAAGGTTCTCTGTGATGATAGTTACAATGGAACCCTTTAATCAATGGATGGCTCCGCGTGGAGGAATCGCAGACCCCCTCCCTAATAAAATCGGAAGCGGGATAGCAGTTCCAGTGAGGTCGGTCTCACCCATCACAGCGATACGGCGGTGCCACATTTTCATCTTTCCCTCTCTCTCTCTCTCTCTCTCTCTCTCTCTCTCTCTCTCTCTCTCTCTCATCTCTTGTGTCACCCGCGATGCGACAAGTGGAGAGGAAGAGAGAGGGGAGTGAGGGGGGAGGGGGGGTCTTTTAGAAGAGAGGGGTAAAAAAAAAACTTGATGGTTCCAGAAATGTTCCAAGATCAGACGACAATTGTTACCCGGCAAGATCTTTAAAAATAATATATTTATAAGACCGTTATTGTATTTTAGGTTATTAACTATGAAGAGGGGGGATAGAGTTAAATAACAGACAATATAAATTAAGGGGTGATAAGAGTGTTTTTTTTTCGGGAAGGGGGGATAGGTAAAGAAATGAAAGGCGGTTTGAAATTTGTTCCCGCCACCTTTCTTCTCTTTTAGTTGTCTGCTCTTGTATGAGTGACAGATCTACGTGCTTCAGCCGTCCAATCAAAAGAAAGAAAGTGAGGTTGAGGAAATGTGAGCGTATTTAAGACACATATTTAGTTCAAAGGAGGCACAATAGAAAAATCGTGGTGAAAACATTTTTTTTTTTTAAATTCTTTTTAAAAAAAAAATATTTTTGTTTTTTTGAAAAACAAATCTCTGAAATCTAGCAGAAGTCTTAGCCACAAAAATATAAGTTATAAAAAACATTTATTCAAGTTTAAGTTGTGGTGAATGAAGGGAGGACTTGGCGCCGTTATCTTCTGTTTACATTTTGTTAAATTATGGAGAGGGTAAAAAAAAGTGGTAGAAAATGTCTTTTATCATGGGTGGATTTAACGGGGGAATGGGGTGGGCACACGCCCCGGAGATCCGCCTCATGTGGGGAGTGGGGGGGGGGCTGAAAATCCAAATCGTATTCTGTTTTGTAAATGTCTCTTTTAATTAGAAGCTCAAAATTTTTTTCTTCTAAGCCCGGGGCTTCAACCGACCTAAGAAGAAGTAGAAGAACTAATTCACTTAAGATGGGGTAGAAGAACTAATTCACTTAAGATGAAGTAGAAGAACTAATTCACTTAAGATGGAGTAGAAAAACTAATTCACTTAAGATGGAGTAGAAGAACTAATTCACTTAAGACGGAGTAGGAGAACTAACTCACATAAGACGGAGTAGAAGAACTAACTCACCTAAGACGGAGTAGAAGAACTAACTTTAGGCGGAGTAGAAGAACTATTACATCACGATCGGTAACAAAAGTGAAAAGAAAAAAAAACTTCCATATTTATGATGGAAAAATTCCGAAATATTTACTGATTCAGGTTCAGTCACCAAATATTTGATAAACTACCGATATTTATTCGATTACCGATTCCATCATACACAGCTACCAGTAGGGGCGTTTCTAATGTCTTTTGGGGCCCTAAGCACATACTTTCAGAGAGATAAGGGGGCCCTAAGCACATACTTTCAGAGAGATAAGAGGGCGCTGTGCAAATGTATCTTCTAGGCCTTTTTTTTAGCACCAGATCTAATGAAGGGTTATACTGGTAGGGGGTGGGTGGACCCAAAGGTATACATGTAGTACGCTTAAGTTTGCCTATACATAAGAACGGCTTTGCTGACAGGCTTAATGAAATGATTGATTGGGGTCCAATAAATCGGTCAATAAGTCGAAAGTTGAGCACATGTGTAAAAGTGTAAACCGTGTAAACGGTGTAAACAAGTGACCATTAAACAAAAAAAACAAAAAAACAAGGGGGTAAAAATAGATTGTTTACTGCTACCATAGTAAAACTGTAAGGCAAAGTTGAATACATCGACTGCACTGACATTTTTTTAAATTTTCACTGATAGACACCGGACTTCCATTTTGCTTCAGTCTTCTATGTCCCAGACGTTTCAGTCTTCTATGTCCAAGACGTTTCAGTCTTCTATGTCCCAGACGCTTCAGTCTTCTATGTCCCAGACGTTTCAGTCTTCTATGTCCCAGACGTTTCAGTCTTCTATGTCCCAGACGTTTCAGTCTTCTATGTCCCAGACGTTTCAGTCTTCTATGTCCCAGACGTTTCAGTCTTCTATGTCCCAGACGTTTCAGTCTTCTATGTCCCAGACGTTTCAGTCTTCTATGTCCCAGACGTTTCAGTCTTCTATGTCCCAGATGTTTCAGTCTTCTATGTCCCAGACGCTTCAGTCTTCTATGTTCCACAAATCATTTCAGCGACCTGGAAGGGAGGGTAACCGTGTTGTTAATAGGATTCTGAAGGCCCGCAAGCGTAAAGCGCCCTTTATGTCCACATGGATAACTGATAATAGTATCAGCATATCTGACAAGAATGCTTAAATAATTCTTTTGTGCGCCCAACTGAGTGTCGATGATTGATGTCCTCCTATTACTTCATGACTACAATGACATAATCTGACCGTTATTTGTACAGGTTGGGAAGTAGGCGGTGGTGGAGGCTGTCGCCTACTTGGCCTATCACGGTTCTAATCGGAAAACTTTTGTTGTATGTGTAAAGTAATGTAAATATAAAGCCTTAATCACTCTGAAACTGAGTGCGTTGTGTAACTGGGTCATAAATAATTCGATGAAGAACATTTTTCTTATCATTTTATCTGAATCGAACACATTTTACGGTTCTCAGTCACTATTTTGTTTTTCTAGGATCCTAGCTTGCTAGTAGATACTTGAAAACGAAACAAGTGATTAAATCATTAAATTATTGCTTATACAATTAGACCCTCATGTTCACACCATCAGACAATCACGTTCAAACCATCACACCCTCACGTTCACACCACCACACCCTCACGTTCACACCATCACACCCTCATGTTCACACCATTACACCCTCACGTTCACACCATCACACCCTCACGTTCACACCATCACACCCTCACGTTCACACCATCACACCCTCACGTTCACACCATCACACCATCACGTTCACACCATCACACCCCCACGTTCACACCATCACACCCTCACGTTCACACCATCACACCCTCACGTTCACACCATCACACCCCCACGTTCACACCATCACACCCTCACGTTCACACCATCACACCCTCACGTTCACACCATCACACCCTCACGTTCACACGTTCACATCCTCACGTTCACACCATCATACCCTCACGTTCACAACATCACACCCTCACGTTCACACCATCACACCCTCACGTTCAAACCATCACACCCCCACGTTCACACCATCACACCCTCACGTTCACACCATCACACCCTCACGTTCACACCATCACACCCTCACGTTCACACCACCACACCCTCACGTTCACACCATCACACCCTCACGTTCACACCATCACACCCTCACGTTCACACCATCACACCCTCACGTTCACAACATCACACCCTCACGTTCACAACATCAGACTTTCGCCTTTCAGCCAACATTCTCTCTAAAGGTTTCCAATATCATTCTTTGTTGTTTTTTTTTTAAATTCTTCAAGAATTAAGAGAAAGTTTAAACATGTCTAGGGATTGAGGCCTTTCCATCTCTCAAAATTTTTGGGCATGTAACATTATTTTAAACTCACGTTGTTTTAGTAATCATATCAATTAAGTACGCATTGGGCATTATGGGGTCATTCACCTATTACGTAACCCTTTTTTTCTTCATTTTTATTTCCCGCCCCCTTCCCATGCAATGTTTTTGTTTTTCATGCAATGTTTTTGTTTTTATCATTCCTTAACACTGAGAGATTTATTTTTCCGAGTTCCCCCACCCCCACAACCTTTTTCAAAGATGGCGTTACGTAATAAGTGAACGACCCCTTCTATAGGCAATATACGCACATGAATTTTGATAAATTTAGAGATGGGAGTAATCACGTTGAATAACTATTACAAAAATAAATAATGATTACGCCTTTTTGATTAGCTTCGCGTACAGGCACTGTGGAACTGCAGTCCCCCTCGCCTCCCATTGCTACTTGATTTCATCGCTAACATTCAATATATCGAGTCCATTTTTCATACAATTCTTTCTTTATACTTTGACTACATTATAGTTTGTTTTTTGTTTTTTTTTTGTTTTATCTACCCGCGAGTTTATCAAAAGAATGTTCAAATTCTTTGAATGTATCACAATTCCAGCACCGTGGTGTTTGTCTTCTGTGTTACTGACCACAGGTCAAATACGAGGCTGTAAGGGAGAGAGAGAGAACAATATCGCGGTCGCAGTGGTGACCCATTTTTTTAATGATTTGACCAAGCTTGCATGAAAACTATTTAGCCTATAGAAAGCTTTTAGTGAGGTTATAGTAAGAAAATAATATTTCATTTTATTTTTATAGTATCTTATTAAGTTTTTGAATAAAATTTCACTTTTTATACATGTTTGTTTCCTTTAACACATTTATTTTTTAAACAATGGCTAATTATTTTCTGCAGTAACCCTATCTCTAGGTTTAGCTTTGAGCCGACACTGTATCATAATAGATCACTGATGTCTGTAATCAATTATTATATTAAAACGGACTTTGAACCTGGACGTCATACATAGTTTAATAGGCTTTGAACATATGCCACCATTGTGTGTGTGTGCAGAGTTGACACAATCTGGGTCTCATAGATTAATAACAGTAGCGCTATTGCAGCTTTCACATTGTCTGCATTATACTTAAAAATTGAATGTCTAGTTCAAGGCCGTAGGGGGGGGGCTGCAGCAGCCCCCCCCCCTCCCAAATTAATTCTAAAAATTAAATTCTATTATAAAATTTACTTCTTTATCTTTGCGTGCCAATTTTTTTTTTATATAAAACTCTCCGCACAGCCCCCCCCCCCCCAAAAAAAAACAACAAAATTCTGGCTACGGCCTTGGTCTACTTATATTTTGAGCTTAAAAATAAATATAAAGAGTTGTTAAGTTATTCTCTTTTATTTTTTTTTTTAAATCAAACTAAGCTTACAAGTTTCTTTGCTGTTGTGTTTTTTTTTCTTGCATTGTTACTAAAAGAAAAGTAACCTATAAAAATAAAATTCTCAAGTTTAAACGGAAGTTGTCTACCTTGACTTGTGTTAACCTGCTAAATATCAATCACATAAAAAAAACGTAGTTGTTTATCAACGACTGGTCAAATATATATATTTATCTTAGAGAGAAGTACCAGAGCCGCTCTTATATTTAGGAAAACAATTCGATTCCGCCCCATCTCCCCCCATCCAAACAAAGTGGGAATTTATTTTTGCATTAAACTACAATAATCAGTATGACTTTAACAGAGAGGACCAAATTATCAAAAATAATTATTTCTTATGATGTGCAAGAAAATGTCTTGACAGCAGTTTCAGCATTCAATCCCCAAATGCAAGTTGTTGTTTTTGTGTGTATATATATATATATATATATATATATATATATATATATATATATATATATATATATTCAAAGGGTACCCACATCTCTAGCATCATCTAAGGCACTTAAGATCGGGACCGACCAGTTCGTTTTAGTTTATTTTGGAAAGAAAAATAATGATAGAGAACCCCCCCCCCCTCCCTCCTAAAAAAAATCCAACTTAACATTTAAATCTTTATTTTCGATGTCCCCCCCCCCCCACACACACACCCTCTCTTCTTTTAAAGCGAGGGGGGGGTCTTATTAATGTTAGTTTTATATCTTGAAGGCTGTTTGCGGATAAATACATCAGCCGTTCGCATCCTCGGAATGAAATGAACGTTTTTTTGCGTACGACGTACTGATAGACAAAACTTTAGTGCGCAAGAGAATTATAGACCTATATCTGTGGGCTTACTAGATCAAATATTTGTCAGCTCTGTTGACATGTATGCATGTGCACAGTAGCGTTGGGAAGGGCCGAGCTAGAGGAAGTGCCGAAATTGACATTTTGAAATAGAAAAGTCAGCCTCTAATACAAAAATGGGAAAAAAAACACGCGTGTCGGGTCAAGCACGGCCCCTTACGTTCTTTGATCCTGTCCGACGTACACAACCCCCTCCCCCATTCAGCTCGTATACATCAAGACCGATTATATTTAATGAATATTGTTTCATATCAACAGCTGATGGGAAAGGGGGGGCACTAGTGGCATACTGCTTCTAGCGCCCTGGGGCACCAATCGACGAAAATCCGCCTCTGAAAATGTCGGTGGACCCACTTAGCGGAACTCGTGTAGACGATGGAAGCCACAAATAAAACTAAAACAGCCCACATTATCTCCCGTCGATGGCTGTGTGTCAGGAATAAAATATTGTTTTATAACTGCGGTAGATGAAGTGGGCTGATACATTATGTTTCCTAGTAGCCTCTTTACTCAGTCTGAAGCATAATTAACACACATTATGACCATCTGTTGCTTGTCATTACAAATTCTGCGCCTGAAAGTGACACCGTTAAACTAAGTTGCAGACTTGACATAGGTCCCCAGCATACACGTGCAGAGGTGAAGTTTCCACAGCCTGGGGCCCACTGATTTAGTAATGATCCTGTGTAAATACATGTACAACATAACAGTTGACTCTTCTTCATTTCCTGCACTTCGCGCCACATATATTGGTAATAACAGAAGGTCAATTTTATTTTGAGGAAAGCTGTTGCAAGTGTTATTCAAATTAAGACCTGACTACTATCACATGACTGGGTTGGTGCTGGAGATTGAATGTGTATCACACCCACACAAGCTGAGGTCTTAAATTTCACAGCGGTTTTTTTTTTTTGGAATAAAATTAAACAGAATTGTGAAAGTGTCATCAAACTACCAGTCATTAAAAGAAATTGATTACACCTACACTTATTTTGAACCTTGTTATCATTATATTAAAATTATTTACACAAAAAGGCAGAAATAGTGTTTCTCAGTGTATCATCATCCTGTTTTGAAGGAAAACTATATGAGAGTACAAACATATTCAACATTTCTCTGAATTGTATTATTAGGTGATAAAATTACCAAAGTAGTGTTGTTACAGAGGGGAAAAAAAATCAGTATTTAGAAACTTCAATCCAGCAAAACTCTCCCAATAGAAACTAGACCAGATGTTTGAAATTTTGAAAACTTTTTTTTAGCAGGACAACTTGACATTTTTTTATTTCCACAACTCCATATTTGTCGAAAAAACAGAAACATGGTATGATAGGGCACTAAATCTTTTGAGACCATTTCGCATTATCTTTATTGATTTATTCTTTAATTACCTTCAAAGTATACATCACCAAAATATTGTCATAATCACTTATAATAGAGGATGTGTAAAATTAAATTTGAAAATTCGCTTTATCTATTTCATTCATTACTGGTTTTTAACTCTCAACCATCGTAGCATTGACTTTTCGACCACCGGTGAGCGACAATTTTTTGAACGTTATAATTCTTTATATTTTTACTTTCGGTCAATTTTTTTTTGTTTTATTATATATGTGCATTGCCGACCCTGGGATACAGTGGCAAAGAAAAATAGATTTTTTATTTTTGTAAAAATGTGGTACTTGGTAAAATATTCCAAGTTTTATTTTGTAAAAAGACATAATGCACTAGGAATCTTTGTCGCTGTGGCTCCCTTTTTTGACATAATGTCAAAAAAGGGAGTGCTTCGCGCGTATTTGAGGCCGGGCTGTTTGGTGACTAAGCGCGATTTCTTGGGAAAAGTGAAATTTGGTGATTTTTTTAATATGGAAGGGGTGACAAAAGTGATCAAAAGTATAATATCCTTAAAAAAAAAAAAAGGTGGAAAACAAATAAATGGTGGAAAACTTTATTTTTTTATTCATTTAAATGTGTCACTTATAATAATAATATAGAAATTTTAATGATCAATTTTGTCTTGTCTAACATTGTGTGAAAATTAAATGTCTTTTTTCACTCTAGAGGCATCAGTCCTTATTTTTTTTTCCAATTTCTATAGTATCATTTCAAGTTGAATAAAAAAAAAAATATAATTTTACGTCCAAATTTATTTATGTGTTGTACAAATGAATAATGTTTATGTAAATAATAAAGATTTTGTTTAAATTCTTCATAACTTTTTTTTTTATTCTTACCGTTTGTGATGTATTTTTAGTTAAAAAAAATTATTAAAAAAATCATTTACACAATAATTTTACAAAATTTAAAATTTCTATTATATCAAAAGTTTTATATCATTAAATAGCTTATTCATTTCCAAATTTAACGACGTATAACTTCACTAGGTAACTTATAACCTAATGAAAAATGCCTAGTTTTACAAAACACCCCGAAATCAGCTTTAAAAAATGGCCGAAAATGAACAACAGTTGAGAGTTAAGTGGGTCACAAAATACATAAAATGTTTAGAACCTTCATTCTTGAGTCAACTATGATTAAGAAAAAAAAAATTGTATGTATGAATTCCCAGATAAAACTTTAGTTTTATTTATCTCTGTGTTTCTGGTTTTAGTTATAAAAAAAACAAGGCAATTAAGCCTGTTCCATTCTGGACACAGGACGGGCTAGCGCATTTCTTCATGTTATGTATCAGTACGTATGCTATCTTTCAGTAAATATTTGTAAATTTTGGAAATGTTTATAAATTCAATTGTGTTATGCATATATCTGTAAAAAAAAATTTATAAAGACGTTTCTTATTTGAAAAAAAATTATTTTCTCTTAAATCTAACTACAAGTGGTTTGTGGTTACTGAAATAGGACTCATAATTGAAAACATTCGAAATTATAGTCATTTAATCGTCCGAAAACTCCGTCAATTGTTGCATAGCTCTGATACTTTCAATTAAACTCAGAACATAAGCTTACTATTTCATTTGATGAGTTTCTTAATAAATCTTGGTGGAAACTACGTGGGCTGCAGTATTTCAGACCAAATGAACGGGTTATTGAATGCATAAGGTGTATATATAGAATATATAAGGCCCTTAGGAGCCCGGCCCTCAGAGCTCCTATCGCGAAATGAACTTTTGATGTACACATGGCAGGCCAAGACCTACAAAATGATATATACATCATGGGTCTAAGACTTATAGTTGCTGAGATATAGCGCTCCTTTATTAATATAGCTTATATAGTAAAAAACGGTACTAAGGCCCCTTTTACGGCCCTGAGAGGTCAGATCGCGAAATGGAAAAAAGTAATTTCTTGGCAGGCCAAGACCTACAAAATGATATATACATCATGGGTCTAGGACTTATGGTTGTTGAGATCTAGGGTGATGACGGACAGACGGACGGACAGACAGACAGACAAAACGGGACAAAAATTAGGGACGACATGCACAGGTATAAAAAAAAAAAATACCAAAAGTTTATTTTGTGTTTTAAAAAACATGAACAATTTCAATATTTACTGGACAGAATAAAAATTTGGTGAAAAAAGAACATGAACATTACTTCCAAGCTCTTTGCTGTACACTAAAAACAGACACACCATAGAATTGCAAACAAAATATGTAAATAAATAAATAAAGTGAAATATGACCAGATACAGTTTCAGAAATAGATACAAGCTGATACTTCTTGCTAGATGAACAGGTCAGCAATAAAAATAATTAAATAATATCAAGGAAAAACTTAGATGTGAATAGTTCTGTTTATAAGTTAAATAAAATGGCTAAAAATTAATTTTTAAACAAAAATTATAAGAAGACTCATGTCCCTATAAAAGTTTTTTTAAATGCCATCTAGATACAGTTGGAAAATGCGTAATTTATTTAAATTGTTAATTTGAGAATTAACCAAGCTTAAAAAGAAATGGTCAATAAATTATCTTTATTTCATACATGAACTCCATTATAATCAGAACATTGTGCATTCATAGGTTTGCTTCTCAGCAAACTTTAAACATAAAAACACACACGTATATTTATCTGATTAATAAATCTCTTCATTTTTGCTAAAGTAAAGTATGCCAGGCACAAAATTCACAATTATGCTTACTCATCAAACAAATGATCCAATCAAATTTTATGGATAATGGAGTGGGTCCAATCCAATTGATCTACAAGAAACTTTTCACAATTTTCAGCTCAAGATTTTAGCTGTACCCTCTTACAGCCAACAGACCCGACACACGATGTTTACAAAAAAAGAAGACGTAATTACAAATCTCAAACTATATTAAAATATGTATACACCTAGGAGAACTATTTTTGCCTTTTTGTAGATCTTACTTATAAAGTCGTGAATATACTTTTTGGTACTTTAACATCCAAGGTGTCAATCAGGGATGTAATCTTGTTGTAGCTCGACTCCTCAAACTCTTTATATAAACTTTCCAGATTCAGCTCTTCATAAATATTTTTAACCTTGTCTACTGCTTCATTGTCCCATTTTCCATAAAACTCCTGAGAAAAAAAAGACATAAATTTGCAATTAATTCAAGGACAATGTGCAATGACATACATATATGACCAAATACTTACTACTGTGTTTGTATTGTATGACTATGACAATACGCTTACTACTGCGCTTGTATTGTATGACCATGACAATACGCTTACTACTGCGCTTGTATTGTATGACCATGACCATACGCTTACTACTGCGCTTGTATTGTATGACCATGACAATACACTTCCTACTGCACTCAAGCATTTACCACCTAAGTCACCATTTCTACATTATAAAGCAGCTAAGCTTGTCCGGGTCAAGTGTGGGGAATCCGTTCTATAAATAAATCGACCTCCAGATAATAAATAAAACAATAGTATTTCCATAAAGTAATCACGTTGACCAGCGAGCTTACGAAAACATAATTCAAAATGGCATCTTCAATTAGATTTTTCTTTTTTAAAAAATCTAGTTTTAAATAGTTTCTGTGGTTTTTTTATTTTGAAATGTGAAAAAGTCCTAAATATTAAATAATAATAATAATATAATATCATTCCAATTATTTCAGCTTTTTATAACAACAGATAGCATTTTAATCAGTCTAGATCACTAGCGGAGTCGTTTCCGTAAAAAACCTATGATGTCATTTGCAGAATGGGAGCGTTGTCGCTATAAATAAAAAAATCCTCTATGGCATAGTCCCATTTCCCAATGAGTGCCTCAGCGATGCAAAATGACATAATAATCGTTTTTTATATGCCAACAATATATATTCATATCATTAAGCACTTTTTTTTTTATCTCCTAAAGAATTTATTTTAGTGAAATTTGTGAATAGTGAGATGAATTATATTCATTTCTGTATTTGCAGTTTCAGTTAGATTAAAAGTTATTCCTTTGACGGAGAACAGCAATTAAAGGTTTTTTTTTAATAAGGCATTAGAAACTTATGGTAACCATAATTTTATCACACCATTTAAAATGTGCTTACTTTAGCGTGCCCAATTTCTAGGGCTATCTTTAATAAGTAATTATTTGGAATTACATAAGAAGGAATTGTGTTATTTATTCTTTTCATTAATATTATATTTGACAGTTATATACAATATCAAACTAAACTTCTTTAATATTGGTTGTAAGTAACTTCATTTAGACTTAAAAGCAGAGAAATAAGACTTTTGCAATAGTATTATTTTTCTTTAATTTTAAGGGTTACTTCCCTTGTTATAGGACACTGACCCAAAATTTAAAAAAAAAAAACACACTTTAATATTCAAACTGTGATAAGGTAATAATAAATACACAAAGAAAGAAAAAAAAAAATCCACAAAATCTTTGTTAAGTTTCCAGGAGCACGGGGTAGACCTTCTCAGAATGATGCAACCCATGCAAATCTTTCGCAATGTAGACGCCTTCAATATTTTCTTTTTAAATAAAAAGATTTAGCTGATGCATCATAACAACTTGTGGCTTTAAAAGAGACCATTACGTACCTTTAACTTTAACTTCTGTTCCTGTGTGGCCACTTTCCAAAGCGCGGACAACAAGCCATCCGCACTTGCAATCTTGAATGTCTGTTAATCTTCCTAATAACTTCTTGGATTGCCATAACAATCCAAGTAGTCATCCTGAAATATCACAATTAATATTTGTAGAGCATATAACATAGACTTGATACAGTCAACGTTTCCAACTAGTCTTAGTCAAACTAGAAGAGAAATGTATTCAAATTACATGCAATATAAAAAAATACCAGTAGAGTTTTTGGTTCTTTAATAGTTAAACTACCTTTAAAAATAAAGAAAATCTGTAAAACCAAACTTAGGGTTACATTAAAAAAAAAATAAAATGCGTTTTTTATTTTCTAACACTTTAATATACACGCACAAGTTTAACTCTCCAATTAATAAATAATTAACAATCATTCTCAAACATCCAATATCTGAGGAGCTTAATTTTTATAGAGCCTTTCTTTACTGCAATCAGTAAAAGTTCTTATTACATGGCACAATGAAAACAGATTTTCTTTTTCTTGATACAAATTTTAATTCTGCTAAAAAAAATCTGTAAAATATGATTGCCAATGTTACTTTATTTATAAATCGTGTTAATACACATACTCTATTTATAAATCATGTTAATACACAGAGATATACAATTAGCACACAAGACATATTGGAAAAAATGCTCAAGGATGGTGGTCTCTGGAGAATTGTTTTTAGCAGTCCACATTACATCATGATTGAGGTAAAAAAAGTAAGTTCCCTTAGGCCCTAACGGGCCATTGGGGCAGATGAAGTGTAGAATTCATCCGCTTCTATAACCTCGGGCCATTGGGGCAGATGAAGTGTAGAATTCATCTGTTTCTATAACCTCGGCATATGAAGGGATACTGTGGTTAGCATAACGCCCAGCCGCCTTTACTTCCCCTAACATAAAGTCAGGTACCCATTAAAAGCTGGGTAGATTTATGGGACGACTTTGCACCAAATTTCACCTGGAAAAATTCCATGGGCCTCACAGAGGATCGAACCCAAGACTCTCAGATCGACAGTCAAGTATCTACACTACTCGGCCATCCGTCCCACATGATTGAGGTGGATAAGTATATAATGTAGACCAACCTGCACTTGGAAGAAATGTCCCATCTCCAACAAAATCTCTTTAGCTTTAGCATGAACTTCCTCATCAGATATATCAGCCTGAAAATATAATTTTTTTAAATCAACTTTATTGGATTAAAAAAAAAAAACAACAGCTAGTATATGTATGAAAATTTTTTTACAAGCAGAAATAAAGTTGATTTATATTGTTTTCATCTTTACCAGACTTTGTTAAATAATGCTCACCATATATAGTGCAATAGCTACTGGAAGGTAAAAGGAATAAAAGGCAGTTTTCCACTTGACAATAGTACTGTATCTTTCCATATTAAACTTGGAAAAGTCCAGTTTCCCTTCCAATGGAACTGTGATTAGTCCATACATTGCCCAATAACAGTTTGTAATGTTGTCTGTATAATAAAAAAAAAAAAAAATAAATTGTGACAAAAAAAAACTGAATATAAAACACAGCAAAAGAAGAAAAAAAAAAAAACAAATATATATTTACACTGGATTAGAAAATATTGAAAAAAAAAAAGTTACAACGAAGATAATATGAACAATGTCTTACCTCTAGAAACAGCTCAATTAAATGTACATAATAAGATTTCTTTGAAGCGTAGCACTTTATGAGCTTGTAAATACAGCTCTCCAAAAAATAACTATCATTTATTGCGATCATGCCAACACCTTCCTGAAAAAAAAAAAATATATATATTTTGGTCATCTGAGCTGACAGTACAACCTATGAAATCTTTTACAAACAAAATCTATTTCAGATATATGTAAAACTACTGATTCAGTTTCTAACATGACAGAAGTAACCGTTTCAAACCAGTCTAACAATAAAGGTACAGGTTAATACCACCAAACATTTGTGACGAGCATAAAGTTAGTCTACCCTCTGTCAAACTAGTCAACGGGTTCCAGAGAACTTCATAGAAGTGGGAATTAAATTACTTTTAAGTGTAGTGGCGGACATAGGCCAGTTGAGGCCAAAGAGCAGAAGAAAATATTAAAGTCTCTAGAATTAAAAAAACCCAGTGTTATATAAATAGAATGATCAGAAAAGTTTAGTCACCATTACACTCAAATCGCTCAATATATTAGACAAGAAAAATAAGGCGGATTAGAATTTTTTTTAAATATTTAAATTTTTCCTTTAGCTAAACACAAGACCTTTATATTGCCAACTAAAAAAAATTATAGTAAAAGTCGTAAAAGTGAAAGTTAGATGGATCAAGTACCACATTTTTACTGTAAGGGCCCATTTTTACAGAAATCCTTAGGTCACATCAATAAAATACACACCTTTTTATACCAACAAGGCTGTCCTCTACGCGTGAGGGAATTGTCCATGACATCATCAGCCACCAAAAAGAAACCTTGTAACTGAGGACAAATACTGACAGTTGATTAGAATAAATGAGAAACAAAAAAGTAAACCTGAATCTAAAAGTCTAACAGGTAACTGGGTTGGTTAATATATTACTTTTACCAAATTCTTAGACAAGTAACATGAATGACAGATGCTTGAAAATATACAAGTAAATGTTTAGCTTTAAAATTAAAACATATATATGACTAAAGTACATTAATATTTACAAATAATAGAATAATTAATATGTAAGATTTATAAATACACAAGTATAAAATGTCCCAGAGCTTTAGACAAGAATGTAATCTCACCAATTCAACACACCAGCCCATCACTCTGGCTATTTTTATATCTTCATCAGACGCATTGGGCACTAAATGTTTAAATGAAGTCACTACAGATAATCCTCTGTTTTTCTTTCCATGAGGAACATTATAAATAAGAACCTGAAAATGTAATTAAAACTCACAATTTGAAATAGAGCAATCTATTTTTTTTTTAAGATCTTTAGGTTGATTTACTTTTATCCATAAAATAGAGTGATTGCAATAGACTAACCTCTTTGAACCATGCAAAAGCGCTCTTTATTTCTTTGTCCAATAATCCATCTTTGGTGACATCATTTACCAATTCATCAAATACGGCATCAAACTCTGACAACTCAGAGGAGACTTTAATTTTCTTGAATTCAATATTAGGTGATTCCATTCTAGAGTAAAACAAAAAAATATACTAGGCATTAAGATATTTCTTTCTTCAGGTTAACATATGATTCTATTAAAATTATGATATCTTTAAATTGAAAAAAAAAACCTTAGTGGCTAATAAGAAAAAAGCATCAATTTCACTTTACTGACAGATGCAAATAAACTGGTCTGTTTAGGTCCAATAGATAATTTAATAGACATATCAGCAAATACAAAAGAGAACTTTTCTGTAAACTCAAGTCTAAACTGACATTTATTTTACAGTTTCGACACAATATAGGACAATTGCAAACTTGTTGTAATTAGGTGATACCTCAACGAACTTTTGATGACTAATTTTAAAATGTATTCTATTATTAACTTGGAATAATTTTATTCATGTTTTAATCTAACAGCAGCACTCTCTATAATGTATATACTATATATACTAAATTACTATACAAATATAGTAGAAGTCTGATAATCCGTCACGCCGGGACCGGCTCGGGTGGCCGGACTACCGAAAATTCCAGTCTATCGGGCGGTAATTATAAGGACAATTAGGTTAATAATTAAACTACAAATACATACAAATACATATAATGTATGTACACGTACTGTAAAACATATTTCACTTAGATTTTAAAAAGTCACGAATGTCTTTTTGTTTTATTGACTTTTGGCGTATAGTATAATATTTATTTCTAATGATATGGAAATCAATAATTTCTGAAGCTAGCACTAGCCTCAACAAAAGAGATAAACTTATTTAGTGATTCTGCAGCTTCTGCCCAGCTGATTTTTTCCTTTTCTTTTGTTTCGGCATCTGAGTCATTTGATTGAGCATCGTATTGGACAGGCAAGTGTGTAACATTCTTAAAAGCCCTGGGTTTTGCAGATTTACCTATCACAAAAGGGGTCACTCATAGCTCTGGAGTGTTTTTATTTACTTTAAAGAATCCAAAATTTGTACAATTTTATGGAGTGATGCCAGACTAACGGGCATTCTGGACTGTTGGATGACGGACTAATGGACTTCTACTCATGCTACTGTAAAAAAAAATTATAACCAAGTTAGTCTACCGATTAGGCTTACTTATCAGTAAAAAAAATTTAATTTACAGTAGAAAAAGAAGTAATAATCTTCTTAGGCCTTTAGATTTTATTTTTAGAAAATAGTGTAGTGGTAAGTGAGTCACTCATATCATACTCGATGATATTCATAACATTATTTTCTGAGACTTCATTCGTTTTAACGCCGGTACATTGACTAAATCAAGTCATTGTTTACATTAAAATAACTATAATATATTTCAGTTGAAAAAAATACAAAATAATAACAGTATTATTATAAAAAATCACTCTGCAAAAAAATCAATATCTCACCTAATTACTTAATGAGAATTAACAGAAAACAAAATAAGAACTCAGATTCGTCTATGAAATGAAAGTTAGTTTGATGCCGGCCTAATGTAAAAATGAGTCGAGACGAATTGACCAATCCGATTGTTTGGCAACTGTTTTTCTTAAACTCTTAAAAAAAGAGCTCTTCGGTAATATCACTGATAGTGATATATGAGGTAATACGCAGTGGCTTCGAATACGACCGGGCGTGTTACGTACTTTTTTTTTTTCCGAGACACGACCAACAAACTTTGATGACGTCAGTAAACAGAATGAATGAGAACTCTTATTTACTGCAGACTGATGACGTCATTTGCCGTTAATAATCGGAGATATTTTATAGTATTTTTTTTAAAATAAATACGGCTTTGAATTATATATTTTAGTTGTCAGGATATATGTCTAAGACTAAGAGTAAAGATGTGCTTTTTTTCGGGTATGCCCAAGCCTAATAAAGTCGGACGAATAAAACAAAAAAATATGCGCTAAAATGATGGTAAGGAAAAGTTATGTAATATTTAGCCTTAGGACTAGCTATACACTGCAAAGCCTTTGCAGGAAGATAAACTATTGTAAAACCATTGCCGAACCTAGGATTTGGGGGCCTTGCATTTTGACATTCGATACCATGACATGAGATTATGTACTTAATATTTAATGTAAAAAATAATTTTGGGGTCTCCCTCAAGCTGGAGCCCGGCGAAACTTTCGATTTTGGACCCCCCCTCCCTTAAAATTGTTACGCCTCTGTGTTCAGCTTTGATACATATTTTCAAATTTTTTTTTTAAGTTATGAAATAGTTTAAAAAAAACCTAATTAGTTGTTGTTTCTTTTTTTTTTACAACATCCTAAAATATAAATTATTTCAATTTAAAAAAAAAATGTCAAAGATATCTAGTTAGTTAATTTTCATTAAAACAACTAAAAGGATACATTCTGAAAAAAAAAACACAATAAAAAAAGTTATGTTTTTGGGAGGAATCGAACCTGAATATAGTCAGCATAAAAATTAGTCGGGTCCAAACAGCTTAACCATTGTGCTCGCAGAACACACAATCAAAAGTTTAATTTTAATGTATAACTAGAAAAAAATTGCTCGTTCCTGCGAAAAGAAAATAACTTTAAATCATAAGAGTTCTATCTGTTTAATGACGTCATCAAAGTTTGCTGGTCGTGTCTCGGAAAAAAAAATACGAAACACGCCCGGTCGTATTCGAAGCCACTGCGGAGGTAATATTCATAAGCATTTAAATATGTTACCATCAATGCTGTCCTTATGGATAGCCAGAGGAGAAGCCTCCTGCTCATGGCCCCATTGTTAAGCCCTTCCCGGTGGAAATTATTTTGATGTAAGCTAGTATGAGTAAAATGAAACAACAGGTGTGGATCAGAGGGGCCCACGCGTGACTATTAAGGCACTGACATTTCCAAAGGTAACTTTGCCTAGAGCCCTAAAGGGCTGTCCATTATTTATGTCAACAAATTTTAAGATTTTTACCTCCCCTTCCCCTTGTCAACAACTTGTCAAACTTACAGAGACTCCCCCCCCCCCCTATACAATTATGTCAACATTTGATTACCCCCCCCCCAAAAAAAAAGGTGGCTTCCTAAATGTTTATGTGGCAAAATTAGTAGGAATATAGTTAGTTCAATTACAATACTATGTGTAACACAGGATTACAATCGCTGCTTAATTTTCCTTTATTAAGTAATTATATTAAATTTAAAAAAGTAACATTGTTGACGTCAACTTTTCTTGACCTCCCCCCCCCCTCCCCCTTGTCAACAATTGTCAAAAATGTTCTGACTCCCCCTCCACCTATTTTGTTGACGTAATTAATGGACAGCCCCTGGAGTGATGGAATTTCTCATTTCGGACTATGAAAAAAAAGAAATGTAAATAAATATTAACAAAACAAAATTCAACATTTCATATATAATAGCAGTTGATTACCTTTATTAAACTGTTTTTATGTATTAAACTTTGTTCATTTATAAAACCTTTTTTTCTTTTTTCCGCAACTCAAAAAACTCATGATAAATGCTTGTTGCGTCATCCTAAATCATCACATACCTAGGGTGGACTTTTAATGGGGACGGGGCTTTTATACAGTATGCATGTTTCATATACATGTAGAACATTGAAAATCGTGGGGCAGGGAAGGAAGGCGGCCGTGTAATGGACATTTGTATTTTTAGGACAAACATTGTGATAAACTAGTTTGCTGATTGTTTGTAAAAGTAAAAAATCAAAGCTATAAAACGTGTCATAGCTCCCAATGTTTTGTAGAATTTCCAGAACAATGAACAAGAACTTTGTAAAAGAATTATAAATTCTTTTAAAGGGGAAGCTAATTCAGATTCATGAAATAAATTGACAAAATATGACTAGTTTCCCTTGAATTATATTTTTTTACACAACTATCTTCAAGTAATAAAAAAAATGAACATTTGTTTTTTATTATTTAGATTTATTTTTTTATATTAAAAACAACGCTAGAACAAATGTATTAACTCTTTAATGTCAGACTTTATTTCACTTTCCTCTCCCGTTAAAAGGATTTTTTTTTTAAATGAACCCTTGCATTAAATTAATGACTTCTACATGAAGGTACGTATTGATGCCTGTCGGTTTATAAATTTTCACCGAACCTAATGATTAAACTTATAAATATGAGCTTTTCTTAAATACCCGGATCGGCTTAATTAAATAATCTTCAATTAGAAAAATGGATTAGTCATGCCATCGTGCGAGTGCTCAATAAAACACCATTAGAGAAATACCTAAATTTATTTTTTTTATGTTTTCATTAAACCTGAATAAATATTTGTTTGAATTATGTCAACATATAGACGTTGTATGGTAACAGTGTTGCAAAAATCATTCATCGTAGTATAATTATTCTTAATATGTGGGAAACATCCAGAGGGAGTTAAATGGCTGGCGCAACAGCTTATTTCCGTGCTCCTAAATATGATAGTCCCCATATAATCTCATCATATACCCATAAAACCCAACTTTGAACCCTGATTGATGCTTCCCTTTATCTAAAGGGACCTTCGTTTTTTTTTCTTTGCTCATGGCTTTAACCAACCTTAGTCTACCGCTGATAACAGTTAATGAAATCAAGCCATACATTTTTAGATCACGGTCATGATACATCAGATAAATAATACTTTGTATGAGATGAATTTTACTGTAAAAAAGGGGGGGAGGGGCAGGGGCCCATAAGAATGGAGGTCCCTCTTAGCCTAGTTTGCCAGTACATAGAAGCTGTTGAATCAGACCCACGGTCCACCACTGGTTTCAGAATCAAACACAGCACAAGACTAGTATGTTATGTTTACATTTTTTTGTTATTTATATTAGTTCATGTCAACACTTTCAACAGTTTGCTTCTTGTCAGGTCGGCCGGTCAAATTTTATAAGTCAAATATGGGCCGCTAAAAAAGTTTGCCTACCCATGCCCTAAGGCTTTAGATATTAGGCATATAAGCATATTAGTTTTGAAATATCCTTGATAAGAAGATGTTAGATTATACCTTAGGTAAAGTTCTCACAGTTGAATCTTGTATAGGGTAGATAAGACTTTGTAGAGTTAAAATCATAAAAGTATGACATCTTAAACACCTTTGGATATTATAACATCGGTTATCGCGAGCCGTTGGCTACGAGGCCAGGATACCGGTTGGGGCCCCGTAAGCAGCAGATTGATGGGAGTTGTGAGAATATACTGAAAATGGTCTCTAGCCTTTGCCATTCTATAGGCTCGGCTGTGATAACATCAATAATGGATAACTTTGGATCGTTTACTGTATGTACTATTTCAGAAGCTCTCTCTTATAGCGAATTGATGTATCATAGTGCAACGGAAGTACCACAGACCACACATTTAACAGGGGGTGTGAGTGCAACCTGGATACCTGTAAGGAACCCATGGTCGAGATATTGGTCGATGTTTATGATTGTAGAAGCATCCGATGGTGGAGATAGTTGTCAGGAGTGCGGATGATGGGGGTGGGTGTAAATGAGTTTGGGGGGGGGCGTACCTAATCTGAGATTTAAACTTGTTACCGATCATGGTCACTATCATATGGTCACTATTACATGGTCACTACTATATGGTCACTACTATATGGTCACTATCATATGGTCACTATTACATGGTCACTATTATATGGTCACTACTATATGGTCACTACTATATGATCACTACTGTATGGTCAGTACTACATGGTCAGTACTACATTGACAATTCAGTTTCTTCTATCAATGTTCTTTCCCCCTCCCTTTAAGGCCAATGAAATATTCTGAATTCACGTCTAGAGATTGCCAAACAGTATTTGTTCATTCATTTCAGTTTGGCAGATAAATTGACAGAAATTTGACGACTTCAGTGTTAGTCTTGACAACAAAATAAATAAAAAAAAAATTCATTAGTCTTGGTGGATTATAGAACAGTTTTCAAACTATTTCAATATTCTGTTCAAGTTGACTAGTACGCATCGGTCATGTCATCCAACTAATTGAGTTCCTATACACTGCGGATAAATAGTTCTAGAATTCGGACTTGAAGAAGAAGAGTGTCAGGGTGGGGGCGGGGGAACGAGGGGGGGGACCAGAAATAAAAATATGACAGCGTCAACAAACTTATAAAAGTTGTCAGCATTTCCCCAAAATAAAACTCCATTATAATCCGGTTGCTCCCTTCTGCCGAGAGAAGAAGGGCTGTTGCAGCTGGGCGAATAGAAAGAAAGAAAAAAAAACACAACTAAGAATGGCCAAGGGGGAGGCTATTCACCATTTTGACACCAAGTAAACATTGGAGGAGTTACCCCCAAGACTGATTCAGGGCAGCACAAAGAGAGAGAACTTGGAGATAGGGAAATGGGGGGGGGGGGGAAGGTTTAACGTTGAAAGTTTCTCCGTACCCCTCTTAGCCCTTCCCCCTCTTAAAAGAATCTTGCAATTGCCTCTTCATAGCACAATCTCCAGCTAATATTAATTTTCTGTTTAAACACGGTCTGGGTTTTTTTCAAAAAAAAAAGTTTATCTCTTGCATAACATCTTGGGTTGGGGACAGACCTTATTTTATTTTTTTTTTCCAAGAAATTTCCGGCTTTTTATTTTGTTCAATTTTTCTGATCAAATATTGAATCTGAGAAATTCTGTTTGGACTCTTAATAATAATTATTGTGCGATTATTACTTTACAAGTACTTGTTTTTAGTCGTTCTGGGTTGTCTGTTGCCAGATTTTTATCCACAAGCTAGGCTATTTGACATTTTTATTCTGGTGCTACTTTTCTCATCTTAATGAGATTTCCTTACTATTATTATTATTTTTTGTGTGTGCAAATACTTGTTAGAAAAAAATGTAACGGTCGGCAGAAATGTATCATTGGTGAGTTCAACAACACTTTAAAATGATGGTGAATCAGAAACAAAATCTTCTAAATCAGGAGAGCTCCTATTCACTAACTGAATACTTTTTTCATTAAGATCCGCGAAGAAAACAGCATTGAAGTTCTTATTCCTGAGCAGTGATCTACTCCAAAAGGATCTTCACCGGAGCAGTGATCTACTCCAAAAGGATCTTCACCGGAGCAGTGATCTACTACAAAAGGATCTTCACTTACTCCGTTTTACATCTTATAAAAAAAATACATCTGAAGTCGCTGGGATATATGTTTGAGAACCATTTCTACTCTAACACAAAAAAAGTTGTATTTAGGGGGTGGCTAAAACCGCTGAAGAACTGGGCGAGGAAGAATAATTTTAGCCCTTTAATAGGAGGTAAAGTGAAAATAATTGTAAAAGTATAAAGTTGGTGTATTGTGTGTGTGTGTGTGTGTGTGTGTTTGTGTGTGTGGTGAGGGGGACGGGGGTGTTTCGACGCTGTCAGTGACACTCTCCTGAAACATCACTCCTTACTTACATATGCCTCTCATGCTTTGTAGCAATAATAATGTTTCTTTAAATGAAAAACTAAATATTAATTAAGACTAAGCTTCACATTCAAAAACCGATTTTATGATTTCATCAATTCTACTCGATTTTGAGGGGAAATATATAATATTCAAAAGGCGATTATACAAAGATGTAATATTTTTTGTTTGAATTAACACACTTACAGTAATAAAAGTGTAAAACTGGCATAAAAGAATTAATAAAAAAAAATCACACGTATGAACGAAATAGTTTGTATAAGAAGAATTTTATTGTAAGACAAGGGATGGGGCGGGCGGGGGGGGGGGCTTTAGCAGTGGGGTCCCTAGGTCGTTGCCTAGTTTGTCAGTACATACAAACTGTAATGCTGGATGCCCCATTCAGATGAAACAATCCGCTCGTTAACATTTGATACGATCAGAAGACGTTGTGTTTGATTTTTTTTTAAATTGATGTAATCGAACGTCAATTGTCCCGGTTTTTAATTGCCTCATTTGGGAGGAAGGTTGGTGTAATGAAGTGTATAGAGAAAAACTTAAGTTCTATACGTCCCAATTTTGAGCGCCGAGATTTCATTTCAGGTCCCGGGAAAAGTTTCTATTACCCACCCATGTTAAATTGAGTACCTGACCATAGTAGAAAATGTTGTTATGCTATGTTTACATCAGGGGCTCCATGACTATTGCACAATAGCGGGCAATAAAAGACCACCCCACTGCTGGTCATAAAACATTTCATCTTAGCGGAGACCTACAGGAAATGACCCCATTAGCCAGTGGCGTAGCGAGCTTAACTCGCGCCCGGATCACAATACCTTCTTAGCGCCCCTCGCCCCCATTTAAAGCCATATAATATTATATGTAAAATGTACCATTTGGCGCGCCGTTGTGAGTAGCGCCCGGGGCATGATGACCCCCTTGCCCCCTCCCCCCACTACGCCACTGCCATTAGCATAAATTATAAAGAGCACCAATAAGACGTCTTTTTTTCATGATCGATAAAAAATAAAAAAACCTAAACATTATATACTTCTATGGATACTGTTGATACTATCAAAATACCTATTCTCTCAATCAAGATTGTTTCTTCTATGATGAGATTTATTTTATCTTGGTCCATTTGAAAACTGGTAAACCAGTTAACAACCGCGTGCATAGAGGCAATAAATCCTTACAAGTTCACGATATGCCTCTTTTTAATCTGTAAACTGATTATTCTGAGGTAAATGGTCATGCAGCATGGCCGAAGATAAATAATAGGATGCTTTAAAGATTAACTGTGATTGGTTTTAAAATATGAACAGCACGTTCTAGTAAACAAAACAAAAAAACTTTAGTGTTTTTCATAAACAATGTTCAATTTTATATAAGGAAGAGTGATTTTATGGTAAAACAATTATTTTATTTTGTAATACTTTATTTGTCCATATCGCCGGTGTTCTTATCATTTTGTTTTCGTTGCGATGTACGCCAGCTAAAATTATGCATCAGGAGTAACAATCAGGGATTTGGTTCTCAGACCAAGACAAAATTAGCGCATTTTATTGGGATACGTTTCTATTCACTGAAGCAGAATTTTACTAAGTTAAATATAGCTACAAATTTTCTACTAAAAATTATTTGTTTAAATATATATTTTGAATTCTGAATCGCTAATCTTTAGAGCACCAAAATATTCCCTTTCTGCTCCACCCAAATCAGTAAAATGAGATTTAAAAATTCATAAAACTCATATTATTACAAAACTAGCTGTATCCTGCAAAACCTTTGCATAGAGTTATATCCCTAACTTTTTTTTGGTTTCGAGCATTCCGATTTTTTCATGATTGCATTTTAAACTGGAATACTGTTGTATTAATTCTTTACTTTCGATTTAACGCAGAGCCCACACCGCTATTATTTATATAGATTATTATTATTGGCTTAGGTAGGATAATCTGGAATGCAATAGTTGAAAGCCGAATATTTGAGAGTCTACTGAAAAAAAAAGTTAAAGGGGGTATGACCGGGGCATGTAAGAGTGAAACGTTACATTTGTAATGTCTTAATCCTACATTTGACACACAGTCAGTAGCGGATTTAACGGTGGGAGCACAGGGCCCACGAATTCTGAGGGGGGCCACGCAAAGACTAAATTTATGCCCGCATGACAAATTTTATACCTGAAAAACCCAACTTTGTAAAAACAAAACATAGAGCTGCAAAAACCAGTGTTATATCATGTTTGATGTGTCCTCCATATATTTTAAGGGTTAAATATTTTCTTCTGCACTCGGGGTCAAAAGCATAATAGCGAACCAGCATCTATAGCATTTATCCCTTGGCCGTCATTGAAACATGCGCGTGACTCTAGAGGTCACGGGAATAGCGCATCATTAACTTTGCTGAGGTTCAAACCTTTTAATAAAAATTCACATTGGGATTCCACGATTTCAGAAAAAAGGTGAGCAAAGACATTTAAAAAAATAATGGGGAAATGGGGGTAGGCTTTCATTGAAATAAAACGTCATCGTGAAGTATGTTGTACTAGCTCTACCCTGCAAAACCTTTGCATAGAGTTATATCCCCTTAGGCTAGATCGGTAGGCGAGGTTATTTTGTTGGTTTCGGGCAGATCGTATTTTTTTTTTCATGGTTATATTTTAAACTGGAATACTGTTGTATTAATTCTTTACTTTTGATTTAACGCAGCGCCCAAATCGCTATTATTATATTATACACTTGAGAGAGAGAGAGAGAGAGAGAGAGAGAGAGAGAGTGAGAGAGAGAGAGAGAGACAGAGAGAGAAAGAGAGAGAGACAGAGAGAGAGAGAGAAAGAGTGAGAGAGAGAGAGAGACAGCGACAGAGAGAGAAAGAGTGAGAGTGAGAGAGAGAGAAAGACAGAGAGAGAGAGAGAGAGAGAGATACAGAGACAGAGAGTGAGAGAGAGACAGAGAGAGAGAGAGTTTGGGTGTGTGAATTTGATAGAGGCTAAAAGAATTAGTGTGTGTATGTGTGTGTATGTGACACTGATGGACAGGAGACTCACTTCCCGTTGGTCAGTAAGTTGGTGACAGGTACATTGGCCATAATGAATCGTCAGTGGCTGGTCAAAATGAGGTCACTAACGACCAAAACAATTTGAAGCAGTGGCCTCTCACTCTCCAGTCGGGTAAATTATTTGTAATGGATCCGTCCACAAGAGGTCATTGTACTAGTTGATTATTGGTCATTATACTTACTAGGTACAGAACTCATGTAACGGAAGTAAAAAAGAAAAGTGTACATCTGCCCACAGCGCAAGGACCGTGCTTCAAGGCAGTGGTCCCCAACCTTTTCTTCCCGCGGACCAGTCGACGTTTGATCATTTCACCGCGGCCCGCTGGGGGAGGAGGGAAGGGGGGGGATAATCTATATATTTTTCTTATATGCTACCAAAGGTGCATTGTTTTGCAGATATAGCTGCATAGCTTTTAAATCCTTAATTTATTAGCTTTTATTTTTCCAAAAAAAAAAAAAATACTCTGATATATTTCGATCATTAATAGCTTTTAAAAAATTCCAATTCATTTAGCCTATAAACGGTGAACGGCCAATTTAATTGCCCGACAAAACATTTCTGTACCGTATTATCGTGTGATTAAAATTAAGGTTTTAAAAAAAAAACATTAGGTCCATTTATAATACACGTTAATCTTACAATTGAAATTGAAAAAAAAACAACTCAAAGTCTTATAAGTTTTCAAGTAAATAATTCGTACGATATTTAATGACATATTCAACAGGCTTTATTAAATGATGAAAAAAGTTATAAAATGTCCGAGTGGTGTAGATACTCGACTGTCAACCTGAGAGTCCTGAGTTCGATCCAGGTAAAATTCTGTGTAAAGTCGTCCTACAGGTCCACCCAGCTTTAAATGGGTACCTGACTTAAGTTGGGGAAGTAAAGGCGGCTAGGCGTTGTGCTAACAATCCCTTCATATGCCGAGGTTATAACAAATGAATTCTACACTTCAGCTGCCCCGATAGCCCGCCCGTTACGGCTAAGGGAACTTTACTTTACTTACTACTTTACTATTAAAAAATTTGGACATCATTAAAATTTATAACCAAATATATATAGGCCATGTACATCCGTGAAGTACGTCATTGTAAGAATAAAGACAAGATGAACATCTGGTCTAAGTGGTACTTGCGTGACAAACGTTCAATTCAGTTTATAGAAAACTGACACCACCGCAGAAAAAGTTAACGCAGTGCGCACCCAGTAACTCTCTTGACAGTCCAGTATCCGACGTCACTTCCTTACCCCCGCTCAACACAAAATATTGTTATGGAGATAACTACGAATTTTCTTTGACTTGATAGAGTTGTCGTATCTTTAGAAATGATGGGTACATTCACACAACGTCTCGAATTACACGAGTAATTATAGTGATACATACACGTGCCTTCTGCTGTGCACTAAACTAAGGAACTTGACACTTAGTAGATACATCTACTTTAGACATACACAGTTACGCTTCGTAAACACACACGCACAAATCACACACATTTTTATATAGAGGCTTAATGGTCAACTACCTAGGGTCCATGATGGGAAAGTAAAACTATCCCAGTAAAAAACCACGTCATTACGGGCCCATTTTCGCGCCCTCCAAATGTCTCTAAAAAATATTTGCATTGCAACCCCAAATATCTCTAACAATGTCTGCTCAGAATCCCAAATATCTCTAACAATGTCTTTGCTCAGAATCCCAAATATCTCTAACAATGTCTTGCTCAGAATCCCAAATATCTCTAACAATGTCTGCTCAGAATCCCAAATATCTCTAACAATGTTCTGCTCAGAATCCGCAAATATCTCTAACAATGTCTGCTCAGAATCGCAAATATCTCTAACAATGTCTGCTTGGAATCCCAAATATCTCTAACAATGTCTTCTCAGAATCCCAAATATCTCTAACAATGTCTGCTTAGGAATCCCAAATATCTCTAACAATGTCTGCTCAGAATCCCAAATATCTCTAGCAATTTTTTGTTTAAAACCGCATAAATCTCTAAAAAAAAAATGGTTTAAAACGCCCCCGAAAATTCTACAAATTTGTGTTTAAAACCAGCAATATCTCTGATAATTTCTGCTCAGAACCCCTAAAAATCTCTAAACAAAATCTCCGCTTAGGGCCTCCAGATACCAAAATGACAGTTCTCACAAACACAATCTATAGATGTATCCACACAAAGGAACATACAGACTAAATCCATGTGCCTACCAACGCCAGGTGTACATTCATGTCATTCACGTTCTTCCATCCGGACTAATACACGGTAAGTACCTCAAGGGTTGGAGTGGTGGTCGGGGAGGGGGTGAGTGAACGGGCAACAGTTTGAATACAGCATCCTTCAATACCCTAAGCGGCGCCCTATGCAAGTTGGATGGTGGGGGGAGGGCCCGGGGGGAGGAAGTGAGAGAGCAGCCACCTCACTTGAAAGTTTCCCGGGTAGACCCATGCCCCTCCCCCACCCACCCCCCCCAATACTCGGTGAAAGAAAATAATAAACAAAGGTAAGGGGGGAGGAAGGAGTGCCCTTTTGAAAATTTCTTTCCACCGACTCCGTCAATAAAAGCTTGTGCACAAAGAGATTGATAGCCATTAAAAAAAGTTTCCCAAATGCATCGTATGAGTTGTGGGGAGGGGGAGGGGGTAGAAGATTTCGGAGGTATCCACATTTCTTTCCCCTTAGCAATTTCAAATGTTGAAAGAGTGAGTGAAGGGGTTGGATGAGGTGATGGATAATAATGAAACTGACATTATTATAATATATATATATATATATATATATATATATATATATATATATATATATATATTAGATTTTGTTGTTCCTTGAGTCATACGACTTTAGCAAACCATTTACTTTGTGTGTTATAAATGTATGTGGAAGGATTTAGAATTATATGATATGGAAAGGGTCGGGGTTAATAAAATAAAAATAGGGAGGTGAGTGAAAGTTGAGGGGAGGTGAGAGAAGGAGGTGAGCGGAAGTGAGGGGAGGTGAGGGGAGGTGAGTGGAAGTGAGGGAAGGTGAGAGAAGGTGAGTGGAAGTGAGGGAAGGTGAGAGAAGGTGAGTGAAAGTGAGGGAAGGTGAGAGAAGGTGAGTGGAAGTGAGGGAAGGTGAGAGGAGTAGGTGAGATGAGGTGAGATGAGGTGAGAGGAGGAGGTGAGTGGAAGTGAGAGGAGGTGAGAGGAGGAGGGGAGAGGAGGTGAGTGGAAGTGAGAGGAGGTGAGAGAAGGTGAGTGAAAGTGAGGGAAGGTGAGAGAAGGTGAGTGGAAGTGAGGGAAGGTGAGAGGAGTAGGTGAGATGAGGTGAGATGAGGTGGAGAGGAGGAGGTGAGTGGAAGTGAGAGGAGGTGAGAGGAGGAGGGGAGAGGAGGTGAGGGAAGTGAGAGGAGGTGAGAGAAGGTGAGTGGAAAGTGAGGGAAGGTGAGAGAAGGTGAGTGGAAGTGAGGAAGGTGAGAGGAGTAGGTGAGATGAGGTGAGATGAGGTGAGAGGAGGAGGTGAGTGGAAGTGAGAGGAGGTGAGAGGAGGAGGGGAGAGGAGGTGAGTGGAAGTGAGAGGAGGTGAGAGAAGGTGAGTGAAAGTGAGGGAAGGTGAGAGAAGGTGAGTCGAAGTGAGGGAAGGTGAGAGGAGTAGGTGAGATGAGGTGAGATGAGGTGAGAGGAGGAGGTGAGTGGAAGTGAGGGAAGGTGAGAGGAGTAGGTGAGATGAGGTGAGATGAGGTGAGAGGAGGATGTGAGTGGAAATGAGGGAAGGTGAGAGGAGTAGGTGAGATGAGGTGAGATGAGGTGCTGCCCATGAGTGCACGAAAGAGCTCATTTGAGGCAGCACGTTCCATGATCTGCCTCTTTGGACAATCGAAGTGGTTCTCGGGCTGGGCTCATGGGGTGAACGGACTTAAGATCCGGCAAGTCCTAGAGCGGCCGTCCAAAACTGACCCGTGGTGGAAGCTCAGGCGTGTCGAGCAGGCGCTAATTGCCCAGTTCCGTACTGGGCATTGTCCTATTGGCGCGTACTTTGGGAGGTTGAGGCCCAATAGCGACACCCTTTGCAGACACTGCAGAGAAGTGGAGGAAACCGTAGATCATTTGCTTTTCGAGTGCCCCGGACTGGCGGACCACAGGGTGGACCAGTCCGGAAGCTTGCTGGCCATCGGGCTCTATGGCAGTCTCCAGATGTTGAGAGACACAGCAAGTCTGATCTCACGGGCTCTAAGAGACTAAGTCTCAGCCCGCAGATTACTGAGAGAGTTCAAAGAGAGAGAGGTGAGTGGAAGTGAGGGGAGGTGAGAGGAGGAGGTGAGTGGAGGTGCATCTTTTGTTAAATGTCAATGAAAATTATCTTTAGTTGGGGGAGGGGGGGGTGATCCGACATTGAATACACTGAGTTGTTTCAATGTGTCGCAGTGAAAGACTTCAAGTGGAGTGGATTTAGTCATCAATGAGCTACTTAAACGTATGAATCAGATAGCATATGTGTGGTAAGCCATGTGTGGGGGTGAGTTATGTGTGTCTCTGTGTGTGGTAAAATGTGAGGATGTGTGTATGTGTGTGTGTGTGTGTGTGTAAAGTGTGTGGTAAAGTGTTGGGAATGTTGACACTTTGATGACTAGGTTAGTTCAAATCTATTGAGTTAATTAAAGACATTAAAGCTATAAGAGCCATTACTGAATGATAAACTTCTGGATTTAAAAAAAATGGTTTCGTGATCATGGACTGTCAGCCCTGGAGAACTTTTATTTAAGAATGAACGTGAACAATGTTATGTACATTGCAGTTCTTTGATATGTAATACTTTATGGGGTTTTTTTTTAAACGACTAGCTTTGAATGATCTTAAAATCTATAAAAAAAAGATTATACAATATAGATGGATAGATTGATAGACAGATAGGTAGACAGATAAATTGATAGATAGACAGACAGATAGATAGATAGATCGATAGATAGATATATGGATGGATGAATGGATGGATGGATGGATGGATAGATAGATAGATAGATAGATAGATAAATTGATGGATAGATAGATAGATGGATAGATGGATAGATAGATAGATAGATAGATAGATAGATAGATAGATAGATAGATAGATAGATAGATAGATAGATAGATAGATAGATAGATAGATAGATAGATAGATAGATAGATAGATAGATAGATAGATAGATAGATAGATAGATTAGTAACAATAAAACGCCATACTTTTTTTTTAAATATTTAGTCCGACATGACACTATACAGATTTAGAGAAACGAATCCAATCCAATATTTTTTACAGTGATTGAAAAACTCCCGAGTGCATTGCAGCTGCCAGAATAAGAAAATAGAAAGTTTTATAAAAATAAAAAATAATAATAAAAGGGAACGGAGTTAATAACAAGTCCTTCCATTCGCTGCCGACCACCATGGGAGAGGTCCCACTGCCTCAATTCTACCTGTCGACCCGTCTCGAGCAACAAAAAACATAGAGCACCGCCTCGCCGCTAACGCGAAACGAATAGGGGAGGTTTCATTTGAAGGAAAGGGGGGTGGGGGTGGGTTGGGGGGGCGGGTATGGGGGACGGACAGACACGGCCGACCCCACGCGCGTACAAAAACACACACGCACGCACTCATTCACACATTTATTCCCCTCTCTTCCCCCCCCCCCCGCCAGTGGCCCCCGCTCTCCGCGAACTACTACTACAACCCCCCCCCCCCTGCCGACGCGTGAGGGGGGAGAAAAAAAATACTCCCCTCTCCCCAGTTCACTGCTATGGATCTGCTACCTGATTGATGCGGCGAAAGGCTGGATTATGCAAATGAGAGAGAAATTTAAACATGGATACCAGATTGGTGCAGTAGACCGGGATCGATACCAAAGGACATAGTAGATTCGAAGCAGCCCACTTATTAGACCACTCGAGGTGTCGGATTTCTACCAGAGCGGAGATCGGATATTTGTGTACTGGATTTAATTTCTGAATTACCGTAATCGTGGCAGTATAACATATTGGTGTTGGATTATTTATCGCACAGGTATGGACATTATTTTTTAATCATAGCAATGTTGTTCAAATATTGGATGTTGTTTTGGTTGTTATTTTTAGTTAGAATAATAATAATAGCGAAATGCGTTGTGTAATTTTTACGGCTCATGGAATAATATTGAATTTTCATTAATTCTCTGATTATATTACATTATTTTTAACGTAAGTTTTAATGCATATAGAAGTATTATTATGAAATATCAAAATTTACTGTTTATTGCTACGCTGTAGATGATAAATTAATTAGCGATTTTATAATGACTGAAATTAAAAATTATTACTTTAATAAAATTGCAATTATTGAAACCTTTTTTAGATTGAAAATATTTTAAAATAAGATTAAAAAAAATATATTAGTTCTTTCGAAATGAAAATTATATTAAAGGCAATTCTTTATTTTGATATTTTGAACGTAATAATAAAAAATTCAACAAATTGTTCATATAATTATGATTAAATATCACATAATATTATAAATCCTAAAACTAAAGTTACCAATAAACATTTCATTTTTTAATGAGATATATTTTACTATACTGCATTGTCTGTAATTGTGTTGATTATTTTGCGTATACATACATTTCATTATGAATATTCTGATAAATCAATAAATTGTTTTATCAAAAACTTAATAATAGAAATGTATTCACATAGCAATTAGCTAATTAACTATTCTATTAAATATCAGAATAAAAGTAAAAGAGTTAAATTTTAAATAATTTATTTTACAAAATTATTTTTAATAATAGATGGAATGCATGCAGGCCTACTGAATAATTTAATAATTTTTAACACAGTTAAGAGATCTCGATATTTAAAGAATGTTGGAGCTTTGTTGGCTGTATGAGACAACTGTATGATCTACATTCTGACACAATTTATACATCCTTTCTCACACCCTCTCTCCATCCAGTCTGACCATTCAATAAATTAAATTAAGACAGAAATGTGTCACAAATTTCCCCATCAGCCTCAACGTTCAGAATTTTTTTTTCTTTCTTTTGGTATCAATCAAACTGTCAGATCTGCTAAATGTACACAGTAACACGGTATGCTTGTAATGTAAAGTTGTTATTTATGTGTTAGTATTTATTTATACAGATATAGGCAACACTTGAACATTTCCCATGTATTGTTCCAAAAATAATAACATGTAAACCGACTGTTTTATTGTGTTATATATATATATATATATATATATATATATATATATGTATATATATATATGTATATATATATATTAATTGTGTTTATGAGTTAGGTCTTTACAATTATTTAGAGTATATATTAATTTTATATTTTTCAAAAAGTCACATATGAAACTTTGAACCTTTTTAGATAACCCTTATCATTTAACTTGGGGGAGGGGATGGATTGGTGGTGTCCCTTAGTTGTTAATTTATGGGTAGGGGCGCAATTTAGACAAAATACATAAACGAATAAGATAAATAGACTACATACTATTATCTCCGAAAGAGTTTATAGTCATTTACACTGTAGATGACTATTCCGTGAAACTAATATAATACTACGTGGAACGCCATTGGTGGTTATAATATTGCCAACCTCGATTGTCAAAATTTATTTTTTTTAATAATTCTCACATTTTGCTAAAACTTGCAACATTTTCACTTTTAATTATAAATAAATGAAGTTACTCGGTGAAATCATGCACATTTTGCTACTAGTAAGTATGATTTGATATGACAGTCTCACAAATGATAAATTGTCCAAATCATTCCATTACTCCTACTCAAATATTGGATGTTACATCCTTTATTCTGGTAACATTAAATTGAATAGCGTCAGAAAATGTCCTCAACTTTGACCAGTAGTGTCACATATTTTATTCTACCATTAATTTGAAATAAGATATAAATAATGTAATCCAGAGGTCGGAGGTCAGTGAGTATTACATGGATGTTCAAAAAAAAATATTTTGCTCAATTACAAAACTACAAGATGTGCTAAAATTAATGTATAAACAAATACAAGATAAACTACTATATAATGTATAAACAAATACAAGATAAACTACTATATAATTTATAAACAAATACAAGATAAACCACTATATAATGTATAAACAAATACAAGATAAACCACTATATAATGTATAAACAAATACAAGATAAACAAACCACTATATAATGTATAAACAAATACAAGATAAACCACTATATAATGTATAAACAAATACAAGATAAACTACTATATAATGTATGAACAAATACAAGAAAACTATTATAAAAAGTATAAACAAAAATCGAATCATCATTATGTGAAAATAAACAAAACAAAACAAAACAAAATTTGTTGAGTGCCAAATAATATTAGATGACATTCAATATGTCGGGCAACAGTTGAGGCTGACTTTTCTAGAATTCAGATTGAAAAATTTATTTCATGCATAATTTGGAAAGCCGACAATAGAAATTTTTAAATCATTAATTTATTTTATAGGTTTTTGTTGTTATATAAATGAACAAGAATTGTTCGAATTTAATGACAACTTTTTTTTTTGAACATTTCCAAATTATGATTTGTTTAATGTAATTAGAAACACAGTCTTGAATTTTTATCACAATTTTAAAATACGTTCCAAACATATTTGAATAAAAACAAACAGAAATATCAACATTAAATTTTAAATGTTATTTATTTAGTTTAATAATTAGCTGGTCTGGTAGTAAATCAAACTACCATCCTGTCACCTCGGTTTGTTGACTATTTCCTCGAATGTTGGTTGTTAAGTTCAGTTTAAAGTTTATATATGTCAGTAATTAACTTTCTTAATGGGCAACTGAATAATTAATTATTGACTTGGATATTTATTAATTAATTCAACGAATCCAGCATAGAAATAATTACTACATGTATTTGATATAAAAAAAAACAAGTAATTGGATACCAACATATAGGCTTATTGCTTTTCATGATAATATCTCTTTTTTTTAAATTGCAAAGCAAATTGATATCCAAATATTTTGGCTATATTTTAAATATATTAATTTTTGTTATATATATTATAATTTTTTTTAAAAGTATCTTTTAAATATATAAAAGCTTACTATTAGCTCAATTGGTTTTTTCTGAATCTATCTACTTTTTTTTTATATTGAATGGATTTTGTATTTTAACATCAATAGTGTATTGTTTGTGTTTACATTATTTAATAACTTATAGAAAAAAATATTTTTAAAAACGATTGCAACTCAGAAATGAAAAACATGTGATTAGAATGGAGAGTTTCTTAACAAATATTTATTTTTAGATAGGAAAGAATACAGCAAAATTATTTGAAAAAAATATCTATCTATCTATCTATCTATCTATCTATCTATCTATCTATCTATCTATCTATATATCAATCTATCTCTCTATATATCTATCTATCTATCTATCTATCTATCTATCTATCTATCTATCTATCTCTCTCTCTCTCTCTCTCTCTCTCTATCTGTCTATCTATCTATCTATCTATCTATCTATCTATCTATCTATCTATCTATCTATATATCTATCTATCTATATATCTATCTCTATCTATCATTCTAGTTATCTATCTATCTATCAATCTATCTATCTATCTCTCTCTCTCTCTATATATATATATATATATATATATATATATATCTAAAGTATATATACACCTCTTTCTTTCTGAATGTATAGGTATATCTGTCTGGCTATCATGTCGCCAACCCTTCTATCTATCTATGTATCTACATATAAAGGTATGAATTGTCCCCGTTTCGTCTGTCTGTCTGTCCGTCCGTCATCACCCTAGATCTCAACAACCATAAGTCCTAGACCCACGATGTATATATCATTTTGTAGGTCTTGGCCTGCCAAGAAATGACTTTTTTCCATTTCGCGATCTGACCTCTCAGGGCCGTAAAAGGGGCCTTAGTACCGTTTTTTACTATATAAACTATATTAATAAAGGAGCGCTATATCTCAGCAACTATAAGTCCTAGACCCATGATGTATATATCATTTTGTAGGTCTTGGCCTGCCATGTGTACATCAAAAGTTCATTTCGCGATAGGACCTCTGAGGGCCGGGCTTCAGGGCTCCTAAGGGCCTTATATATTATATATACACCTTGTACGTTCAATAACCCGTTCATTTGGTGCGAAATACTGCAGCACGTAGTTTCACCAAGATTTATTAAGAAACTCATCAAATGAAATAGTAAGCTTGTGTTCTGAGTTTAATTGAAAGTATCAGAGCTATGCAACAACTGACGGAGTTTTCGGACGATTAAATGACTATAATTTCGAATGTTTTCAATTATGAGTCCTATTTCAGTAACCACAAACCACTTGTAGTTAGATTTAAGAGACAATAATTTTTTTCAAATATAAAGAAACGTCTTTATAATTTTTTTTTTACAAATATATGCATTACACAATTGAATTTATAAACATTTCCAAAATTTACAAATATTTACTGAAAGCTAACAAACGTACTGATACATAACACGAAAATGTGCTAACACGTCCTGTGTCCAGAATGGAACAGGCTTAATTGCTTGTTTTTTATATTATTTTGTATTTGACAAATTATGATATTAAACTGACCACGTAAATGTATTTCTTCCATAGACCTGATTGTTTTATAAACAAATTTGATTTTAAATCTTTTTATCTTCTTTGCTTAATCAATGGCAAATAATTTAATGCAATGATCAGAAACATTTATTTTTACTACTGAACATTACTAAGACTTTGCATTCGACACTCGATCTCAGATATACATATATAAAGTGACTTTTAAATAAAGTTTTAAAAAAAAATGAAGATAATATGGGGCATAACTAAAAGAAAGAATACTTTTGGTTATAAATATTAAAAAAAATCAATAAAATGATTACTTTTTCAAATTTAGACAATACACCACACCATTCAGTGAAACATATAAAAGAAAAGAATAGAATGTACCACTTAAGACCTTGCTACCATCGTTACATCAATTCACAGTGTCATACATATATCTGACTTCAGCTGCCCCGATGAGCCCTTTGGGGCTTAAAGGAACATTTTTACTTTCAACTGAATATAGGTTTGCTCTCTTTTAACGTTAGGGGTATCAGTTGTAAATCTTGATGCTTTGCTTAAGCGCTTTTATATATTTTTTATTATAGTAATATATATATATATATATATATATATATATATAGAGAGAGAGAGAGAGAGAGAGAGAGAGAGGTTGCTCCAAAATAGTAATTGGGTTCCGTAGCGAGGTTCAGTCAAAATGTATGTCCCGATTCAGTTGTCAATCGAGTTTTGAGGCTTTTGTATTGTAACCAATCCATGCAATAACAGAAGTTATGTATAATAACTATCACATGTAATAACAGAAGTTATGTATTACAACTATCGCATGCAATAACAGAATTAATGTATTATAACTATCGCTATGCATTATAGCACGTGTAATAACAGAAGTTTAGAATTATAACTATCAAATGTGATTAAATAAAAACCGATTTGAATAAGGACTAATAATTGACAGGATATGATCATTCAGAAATCTAGAAATTAAAAAATCATAAAATAAAGTAATCTTGATGAATATATTAGTACAGAACTACAGATTAATGGTCTGTAACCATCTGGGTTAGTCCCTCTGCCACCCACTCCCATCAACTGAACTGTTGAATGTAGTCAGTGAGTCAAAAGTCTTACAGTAGAATATAATAAATATCCAACCATTTCCCCACATTTTTGTAATCCCACGTAGTGCCTCCATAACAACCCCCTCCAATCCGCCCCCTTTCCCCCCAAACTATCCATCATCCTGACATCCTCCCCACCACCCAGATACTCGAGGTTGTGTATCGCACTAGTCCTATGGACCACCCACGCCAAACCATCTAAAGACATACATCTCCTACTCTCTCTCTCTCTCTCTCTTTCTCTCCCCCTCCCCCCTCCACCCTCCCCCCCCCCCCAAAACTCCGGAGCGACAAGTTTTATTGGGCGTAGCCAACGCTAATACCTAAAGCCGCGGGAGTCTCGGTTGACTGATGGTGTATAGTGAGGGGGGAGGGAGGGGGTAAAGGGGGGGGGGCGGTTAAATCGAGAAGGTGGGAAAGATATTTGATATCAGTGTTTTTTTTTTATTATTATTATTTATTGCATGTTATAAACATCAGTGTAACATCACCTTTTTTTTTGGTTAAGTTTTGAAATATCACACGCTGTGATATCATAAGTCGTTTGTACACGCGATTTTTAATACTTCCAATACCACGTCTGTGTTAGGTTGAGATAAATTTAAATTTTAGGGTTGATTGAAAATTATCAACTAAGAGAACAGGAAAGTAACATGAAATTATTATATTTGCATTCTTTTTTTCTTTTTTTTTTTTTTAAACTTTTACCACTTTTAGATTTTTTGTGGCAAAATATCGGTTGAAAAAAATTAATCTTTTGTGCAAACGTTAAAGAATTAACTATTAGCGAGATTTGACGTTAAAGTTTTGATTTTAAAAATTATGCACTGATGAAGTATTTAGAATTAAGAAAATAAGAATTTTTTTTTTTATGATTTATGGCTGTCAAGCCAAAATAAGTTTTAGTTTTACAGGCACCGGAATTTTTATAAATAGTTATCTTTGTAAAAAAAATAAATGGCGGAATGAATTTAGAAAAAAACCATTTAGTCAAAAAATTATTGTTTGTTAGTAAATTTTTTAAAACTGGTTAACAAAATATGAAATAAACACATAAAAACAACACTTTTTATGTGAGGAAGATGTGAGCAAGAGTGTTGTGTGAGCAAGATTGTTGTGTGAGCAAGATTGTTGTGTGAGCAAGACTGTTGTGTGAGCAAGATTGTTGTGTGAGCGAAATTGTTGTTTGAGCAAGATTGTTGTGTGAGCAAGATTGTTGTGTGAGCAAAATTGTTGTGTGAGCAAAATTGTTGTATGAGCAATATTGTTGTGTGAGCAATATTGTTGTGTGAGCAGCAATGGACCAATGCGATTCTTCTTTGACTTCAGTTCGGGTACCTATAATAATCTTTTTTTTTCCAGATATTTTTTTATTGTATCTCTGTAAATGTACTGTGGTTTAACTCGTCATTTGACGTCCTGAGGTCAATAAGGTCAAGGAGACTACGTCTCGACTCACATAATCAGTGAAAAATTTCAAAGAGTTAAAGTGGACCATACTTCCCCCCACCCTCCAAAGGTTTTGTTCCCCCCTCCACCCCCTATGCCAATTAATTATTCCGTTTGACCACTTACCTTTGTGCGGGGCTGCCTGTCAGAATAACATCAAATTTGATGAAAAGAAAATACGTTTCATCCTTTTATGCAACAAGACACCCTTAATTCCTTATGTTCTGAGTTACTGCTCCCCTTGAATAAGTGCCTTATTTTTATGTACCTATCACAACTCTTATACGACCACTTTCTCCTTACAAACACACACCCCTCCTTCTCTCTTCCCTGTACAATACTACCCACCACCCCCTATCTCCTACCCCAATCTACTCCTATGAAACTTTCATAAACACAATTATCATTCGCCGCTTCGTTGTTCTTCCCCCCTCCCACCAACCCCTCCCCCTTAAATCGCTACCCACCGATCAGTCCTCCTCCCCCTCCAGACCAACGGGCGGTCATTTCACGACTACCCCCAACGGTCATTGATTCAATCAGTTTGTACTGTCAGCCCAGTTTCCTGACCAGCCGACCGCTTTGAGTGGCAGCTCCTTATTAGGACTCACCACTTAACGCTGGACGCTTATTGTCCGTCGCTGTCCGGCCCGATGTCCACTACAGAGCCCGACAACGTCATCTCTTAGCGTGAAACAAAACAAACAAACAAAAACTTAAGCATGTAGTAATGGCTGCTCCCTAAAGTCTGTCAATTTGACCCATTAGTGATGTCCGGTTACGAATGGTCAAGTCTTTACTGGTGATGGGGGCAGTGCCAGGAAAAGTATGAACCGATTACGATATAGTTACCGATTCGATTCCGCAATATATTGACCTAATGGAATGCACTAAAAAAATAGGTCAGGCCAGCGGTCATAAAAGTGTGACTTGCAAACCACCCAGAACTAAAGACAATGGTCCCGACAGATGTATTTATGGTATTATACATTTCTTTGAAAAAAAAAAAAATCTAGTATAAGACGAACGGAAAAAAAAAAGAATTAAAAAAAAATTCTAGCCCAGTAATTCTCAAATTGTGGGTCACGACACTCTGGTCTCGAGACGATTTATAGTGGTCGCCGTGATTAGAATATATGGACAAGTGATTAGAATATATAGACAAGTGGTTATAATATATAGACAAGTGGTTAGAATATATAGACAAGTGGTTAGAATATATAGACAAGTGATCAGAATATATAGACAAGTGATCAGAATATATAGACAAGTGATCAGAATATATAGACAAGTGATCAGAATATATAGACAAGTGGTTAGAATATATAGACAAATGATCAGAATATATAGACAAGTGATCAGAATATATAGACAAGTGATTAGAATATAAAGACAAGTGATCAGAATATATAGCCAAGTGATCAGAATATATAGACAAGTGATTCGATCTTTTTTTTTTCTTTTTTTCGTTTTTATTTATTAACCAAGTGGGCAGCAAAAAGAAAAACCGACCATATTTCTTAGTGGGCAGCTGGTCGCAAAAGTTTCAGAACCACTATTGTAGCCAGCCTCTTGATGCAACATGTTAAAAGAAATGTCGAAATATAAGCACACATTTTTTATTAACATTTAAAATTAATGATGTTATATATAAATCGTATATATTATTAGTCCAATACTTTATACAAATTTATAGATCTTCCCTAGCCTCGTCCCTGCTAGAAATATATTTCAAAAAGAAATTTTTTTTATCGTATAACTGATGTTATATATATATTTAAACTTTCAGTCATTTCGCGATGAATGATTATGCTAACTATATTCAATACACACTAGCTATATAATGGTCCTGTGTGCATTGAATATAGTTAACATAATCATTCATAATAAAATTACTACAAGTTTAAATATATATAAATTTTATTTATATAAATTGTATATGTTGTTAGTCCTTTACTTTATACTAATATATAGATCTTTGTTCGTTTGTGCTTTGTATATAGCTATAATAACATCAATCAATTTTTCTCTAAGAGTTAGACCGGCGACATTCACGCCTCTCCCCTGATTCTAGCCTGCAATATCTGTTTTGTTTTTTTGCCTTGACTACCAAAGACATGCGTCTGAATTTCTCTCCCTTTAACTCTCTATCTCTCTCTCTCTCTCTCTCTCTCTCTCTCTCTCTCTCTCTTCTTTTTTTAAAAAGGTCCTTTGGTTTAAAGAGTGGAATTACTTCATTTTATTAAATTAAATTTATCAGGGATATGTTACTTTATATATTTATTAAATCATTTAAACATGACTTGAATTTTTTATATGACCCAATAATGACCTGATTTACTGCCACTGCCCCTTGCAGTCCGCTGGTCATTCACTCAATACATTACCGTTAGTTAATAAAACATCACCTTGTTGGACCAACCCTTTAAATCTCATTTTATATTTATAAATATTTATTTTCTTTTTGGTTTCAGGTTCATTTCAAAATAAATTTTTAAAAAAAGTAGTTGAAAAAAACCAACATAATAAATATTGCTAATAAATAAGCCTAAAGTGAATTTAATAAATCATTGAAATATTTCAGAGTGCAACATAAATCATTTGCTAAGCCATCACATTGTTTTAAAACAAAAAAAAAATATAATTACTTTTATCTGAGTTCAGAATACAGCCCAAACGGTAAATGAATTCATGCGCATGACAGGAAGCATATGACATCAAGTTGTGTTTTTTCTGTAACCTAAGCACACTAGAGTAGGCCTACGCCATATGGCTGGTTGGGACTCTCGCTGTTATATAGGCTTATCAAATTGCAAACCATTTAGTTATAACGTCATCTCTTTTACCTCTGTTACCTCATTTACCTCTTTTACCTATGTTACCTATTTTAAATCTGTTACCTATGTTACCTCTTTTTAATCTGTTACCTCTGTTACCTATGTTACCTCTTTTAAATCGGTTACCTCTGTTACTATGTTACCTCTTTTAAATCTGTATCCTCTGTTACTTCTTTTACCTTGCTACCTCTTTTAAATCTGTTTCTTCTTTTACCTCTGTTACCTGTGTTACCTCTTTTACCTCTGTTAACTCGGATTTTTGTTTGCCTTTATGATTTGCACGGTTGGTTGAAGATGAATATTTATTACTCAACATTAGAATAACACTACAATATTACGCCACATTAGAATTACACTTTATTATAACACTACAATAGTATTACACTACAATAGAATAACACTAGATTAGAACAGCACTGCATCATTACAATACATTAGAATTACAGTACATTAGAATACATTACATTAGAATTATACTACTTTAGAATTACACTACATTAGGAAAACACTACATTACTTTAGGTGTTGAAACCAAGTATTGATTTATTTGAAAATATATTTCAATATTTGCAATATACCCTTGGTCCAGTGTATATATCACTAGAAATATATACAGTGGGTATTCGGTTAACGAACTGTTCGGACAGCGAAAAAATCGGACAACGAACACTTTCAGGAAAGATTTTTGTGTTCGGACAACGAACAAAATTCGGATAACGAAAAAAAACTAATTCTAACGAAAACGTCTCGGCTCTCGAAACGCCCGACATAAGTCCTCATTTTGTCCTGAAAATGGATGTGCGCGTGCGCTGACACGTCATCATTCATACTACGTAGCAGTGAGGCAGCACCGTACAACGCGTAGGGTCGCACATCGTCAATAGTGTACCATACATGTGTAGTTGGTTTATGTCCTTGTGGTTTTCGTATGTGCTTCTCTAAACGCCTTATAAAAAAAACCTGAAAATTTGAAAATATTATGGGACCTGAAAAGAGTGGAGTGTCAAAAACTGTGCTCACCATAAAAACCAAGCAAGAGATTATAACTAAAGTAGAGAGTGGACAAATAATGACAGGTCTACAGTAGGCACAATCCTAGCTAAAAAAAGATATTATCAAGAGGACTCAAGCCGCTAAAGGAGCAACGAAAATTACATCTGAGAAGCAAAAAAGTGTCGTCCATGATAAAATCGAGAGTTTGCTTTTAGTTTGGATAAATGAATGGGAGGTGAAAAGAGATGTAACTAGAATGGCCATCATTCAAGAGAAGGCTGGAGAAATTTTTGAGAAATTGAAAGAACAAACTCCAGGCTCGTCCTCCGAAAATCTAGAATTCAAGGCTACCACTGGCTGGTTTACAAAATTGAAAAGGAAATCTGGCATTAAACAAGCTGATGTCAATAGGGTTGCTGATCTCCACAATTCCATTGTTATCAATCATTTCCTGAAAGTCCTGAAGGAGAGAGAAAAACAACCGACATTGGACATGTTCTTTAACGCCCAAAGAAAGGGAAAGAACTGATTATAAGCAAGACCATATGTATGTATCTTATTTGTAATAAATAAACTTACTAAGAAATTATTCTTGTACATGACAATTTTTTTTAAAATTTAGTTTTTAGGATCTCAAGAACGAATTAATCGAATTTCCATTAACATATATGGTAAATCAATGATCGGTTAACGAACGATTCGGATAGCGAACATAATTGTGGAACTGATTAAGTTCGTCAACCGAATACCCACTGTATATAAAACTAGAAAAAGGCAGGTAAAAATGTACCTGTATAATTAGCAGACCCTCTATTATCTGGCCTAATTTGATGGAAGGGCAATGTCCGTCCTGCCCCTTACCAAAATAGCCACCCTACCCGGGTACATACACGGAACGCAACCACAAGTTTTTATTTTATTCTTTATTAGATTTTTATTTATTTATCTCAACACCTTATATTTTCCCTTTCGACACATATTTTTTATGATTCTGGCAGATCTGCAAACTGTCTGCGTGCTCACTCACAATATTCAACTCACCATGGGGGTGCTGATGCACACACACAAGCGCGCACACACACACACACACACATGTTACACTTGTGAGCAACGATTTGCTGCTTCTCATCTTTCACTAACTGCTCATGAAATGTATGCTGGCAGGGACGGGGGAGGGGGGAGGGAGGGAGGGGGAGAGAGGTATGACCGTGCGTCTGTTTGTTTGTTTGTTGCTATGTTGCTAGACGAGAAATGTCCCCACCAGGGGCACGTATTCTGGAAATAAAACAAACATTTCATGCTCGTGGGTGTATTTTTTGTCGTTTTATTTAAGATTTGACAAGAGAATAAAAGAACGTATCAGAAAAATGTTAAGACTGAGAGAGTGCAAGTGATAGAGTGAAAAATGGCGAACACAGACAAATATAAAAAAAAAAAAAAACGTTGTTCATGATCGATGCGTGAAATTGTATTCTTCAGCTATCTATCTATGTTTTATCTGTCTGGTTGCCTGGTATAAGATATGTGAGTGGAATCATACTGGTAATTATTTATTCAGCAAGTGTCAAAACGTAACCAACAGACATAAATGTATCTAGAAACTAATTCAAATATTGATTGTCAATACGTACAAACAATTTGGGCCAATTTTACCCCGAGGTGCTAAAAAGCATCAGACATCGGCGTACACCCCCCCTCCCCAAAAACTTGATCGGAAACGACTTCATATTCTAATTCACTTATAATGAATCGCCTTAATATCCACACTATATAAATAGTATTTCAATGCAACTGAGATCTAAATTTAGGTGAATTCGCTCAAAAACTAATGTGTATTTGTATTATTATTTTCTCGGTAAGATACATTTAAATTTATATCTATTTAATAATTTTTGCTGCGGTCGCATGCTGACTTTGACCTGGTCTTGTAGTTTTCAATAATAAGTGTTATTTATTATTTTTTAATAAAAAGATTTAAATTTCAAACCGAAAAAAATCCATACACGCGATTTATGTGTTACGCAACACAAAAGACACATATTTTTAAATGGACTAGTTTTTTTAATAAAGTTATTTTAATATTGCACAGACTTTTGTTGAATGTCAGTAAACCTGTTTTTCTACGAACTATATATAAAACAGCTGAGGTAATTTAATTTTAAAGCTAGTCTAATGAGTTGTCAAAGAAAAAAGAATAAATTGTACACACAAAAAACAAATCATGTATTGGCTTTTAGCATTCAATTAAGGAAGGGAGGGAGAGAGAGAGAGGGGGGGGAATGGTCAGTCTTCAGATATCACCTGGGGCTGAACGCTTTCTTTTTACCTCTCTCTCGAGGCCGCTTTTTCAATGTGATATACATTAAATTATCTCCCTTCTCACAAATTCAAATATGGATGTAGACGTTTGTCAACAATTTAGACAAGAAGGTCAATAATATCTGGTTAACATTTTACAAAGTAAATAAAACAGTCGCTGAATAAAATTTTACTAAATAAAGCGTACAGTATCTGGATAACATTTTATAAAGTAAGAAAAATAGTCCCTGAAAAAAATTCACAAAGTATGTATACAGTATCTAGTTAACATTTTATAGAATAATTAAACAGTTCATGGATTCAATTTTACATTAAAACAAAAGTTAACAATATCTGGTCAGTTCTTTACAAAGTAAGTTCACATCTTCAATCTTTGCCTCCAGCGTCCGAATCTCTGGTAACTAGACTTCGCAAATTCCGTGTTTGTTTTGATGCAATGACAAACTAATCAAAATATTCACACAATTTCAGATTTTAGCTGAGTACGGGTGTTTTAGACCACTATGTACATGTGTATCATGATTTCTCTCATTGGTAAACAATCCTAAAATGGCTGTTAGAAACATTGACTCAATTTTTTTTTAGATGTCTAAATTAATTTATATTCGTAATAAAAAATAGTAAATCAAGACATATTCTAAAAGAGGGAAACTTGAGGTGCATCGAATAATACATGAAAGGTCATAGTCAAATAATTTTTGCTTGGCAAATATCTAATACATGTCTGTTATAAATCGCACTTTATTTGAGGCCCCAGTGCTGGAAGTTGATGCCAAATTTTGGTGCGCATTGAAAAAACCTCTAGTGGTGAAGCGGCTTTTTAAGACTATTTAATAGTACTAGTTGTACCCTGCAAAACCTTTGCATAGAGTTATAATCCGATTTTTCATGATTTTTATTGCTATTGTTTTGATGATTTTAAACTGGAATACTGTTGCATTAATTCTTTACTTTCGATTTAACGCAGAACCCAGGTCGCTACTATTTACATAATAATATAATTAATGCACACCACAGTTGTACTATAAATAATTGCTTCTAATTATAAAATAACAGTAATACCATGAGTATGACTCTAATCAATAGTGATATTCATACCAGTAAGGTCTCCCCTACATTAGTATTTTATTTATAACAGACCGGAAGTGGTTTAAATAGCGTAACATGGCGTTCAGCCAATATTCGGAATTGTCGAGACTAAGTTTGTTTTAACTATTTGAACAATTAGAGGTCTGAAGAATTTTTTATTTATGAACACATATTGAAATAGTTCAATGTACATTATAGGATAATATGTTGTTGTTGTTGTTTTGTCATTTTTTAAACATTACACTTAAATTTAGTTTGGAATATTTAACAATAAAAAAAGCTATTAACAATCGACAGTGCATAATAACAAAAAATCATCCCTTGTGAAAGGAATGCTTAATTCCTCTATAATGAACATTTCATAGAGAATTCCACTGGGCCCGAGCGACAAATTCAACAATGGGCCCCTTGACAAAAGGGTCTTCACACTCCCTGTCCAGCTAATCCAGCCAGAGCTTATGCAGAGAATTAATATAATCTTTCAAGACAGAAATCTAATGGGGTTGTATAGAAATCTGGAATATAGCCATTTTTTTTTTTTTCAAAATGTTTTATAAATTTGCAATACATTTACTAGGTTAACATATATCTGATAAACTTTTCTGGTTAATAAATTTTACAGAATGGATTTTCTTTTATAGGTTTTCTGTACATTTCTCTATTGATTATTTTTTATTAATTACCATTTTTTTTGGTAAATATATACATTAAAAAAAGAATGTTTCCTTAAGTATTAATAAAATGCTATTATATGCAGCTCTGAGTTCTTGAAGATTTGGGAAAGGGCTGGTGGTAGACATGTGTCGTCGGTCAAATAGCCAGAGGGGGATGGGGGGACTCCGAAATAATATCCTTGGAAAATGTGTCCGTCCCATTTGTCTCACATCTTCCCGCGATGGGTTCCAGTCCAGGAGGGGTTTGGCAAAAGTTTCTTAGCCCGCAGACTACATATATATATATATATATATATATATATATATATATATATATATATATATACAGTCGATTCCGCTTAACTGGGACACATCGGGACCGAGGCTTTTTGTCCCAATTAAGCGGCTGTCCCAATTAAAAATACAAATTTACTATTGGCTTCTTGGTTTGGTTTCTTTGAGATTTGTTCCAAATAAGCGGCTGTCCCAATTAAGCGGCTGTCCCAATTAAGCGGCTGTCCCAATTAAGCGGAATCCACTGTATAAATAAATATATATATATATATATATATATATATGTGTGTGTGTGTGTGTGTGTGAAACATATGCATGATTAGTTGACTATTGGTCACTGTTTCTAAGGGGTGGTGAGGTTGCTTTTTCAACACTAAGTAGAATAAATTAAACAAACATATTTAAACAAAATTAAAAAAAGAACACAAGTTTAAAAAAAAGTAATTCCTTCCTTCATACAAATATTTATAGAAATCCTATTGAATAAATAGACAATATACTAAAAAACAGTATAAATGGATTAATCTCTCATAATCTCAACATCTGAAGGCCACAACAAACGTAATCATACAAACATGTAATGAGAGCATGCAATCAAATAATAAATAGAGGAAGTTAGTACAAATAAATAACATCATATTGTTAGATATAATGACAATGTTGATAAGTTACCTTTCAATCGAGTTAACAGTATTGTGTACTTGCTAGTCTGAGGTCAATGGTCAGCTTCTGCGACAAATTTGATTTCAATTAAGCACACACACACACACACACACACAAACACACACACACACATAAAGCAGATTAAGTGAAAGACAAGAAATATAAGTTTTAATTTATTTTGTGTGTGCCATAATTCAGATTGATTATTACAGTTAAAGCGCCCGAATGTATTTATTAGTTTGAATCGTTTCTTTGATAATAACATACTTGTACATATGTGTGTTTATGTACCTTTAGTCAGCCGCGTAGCGTGAAAATTCTACCGCAAGGGTCAGGCATTCTACAGCATGGGCCAGGCCAATAGCGGGGGGGGGGGGGGCAGGAAATAAATGTAATGTTTATTTGTTATTGAATATAATTGGATAGGGCCAGGCTCAAAACTAAATTTTGTATAATTAGTCAACAAAATTTATTACTAGCTGTAAAACCTTTGCATAGAGTTATATCCCCTTAGGCTTGATTGGTAGGCTAGGTTATTTTTGGTTTCGGACAGATCCGATTTTTTTCATTTTTTTTGTATTTTAAACTGGAATACTGTTGTATTAATTCTTTACTTTCGATTTAACGCACAATCCAAATCGCTATTATTTTATTAGATGTTAACTAGATCGATGCTTTATAGTTGGTTCTTATTTACCCCCTTCCCCTCCCCAGATTTTCTAAACAATGAAAAAGAACGCTTTTTTGGTTCTTTTATTTCCAGTCTTCAATGAAACGTGGCATTTATTTTGAAAAATGGAATAAAAAATACAAATGCTTTTTTTTTTCGTAATGTATAGGGATTGCATATAACTTATTAAAAACACTGTAAAATAAGTCATTATCATTACCTCTTTTAGTCAAACTTATTTTCAATGCCTCTTAAAAAAAGACATATTTTATTATACCGGGATTTCCCGGAATGAGAATAATTTTGTCCCGACATCCCGGGACTAATAAAACGATTTGAATCGAGAGACTGTGCTATTAAATATATAGGCAATACCAGTTTTAATCACTAGGTAAAATAGTCCAATGTAATACAATGCATAAACAAACGAATATTTTAAATTATAATGAAGTCTTAAAATTCATTGAAATAAGAAATTCTATATCAGATAATATTATACTTGTAATTTGAAGATTTAAATTCCAATGGGTACGTAATTGAATACAATGTAATAATCTAACAGCTACTGCTATACTCTCCATTGAAATGGTTTCACTGGCTTTGGAAATACAGACTTTCCATTATTAATATTTTGAAACATAATAGACGATTATTTTTCTATTTAACTTATTCAGATTGCTAAGATAATTTTAACATTTATGTTTCGGTTTTCTTTTTCAGACTTAAATTTAACTTTCCTTTTTTTTTTAACCGTTGTTAAATTCACACTGTTATCTCCCTTTGTCAGACGATTTTTCCGGCAAGACAAAGGCCTTTCTTTAGAAGCGTAACAATGGCGCCAAACTAATGCTTTAAAAAATGTGTACTTCTTTCATAACATTAAATTTAATCTTTGATTTAAAAAAAATATTATTTTATTTTTTACAATTAATTATTACAAATTGAATGATACATTCTACGAAATTCTTTTCTTTTTTCGTTAAATTACGAAAATGTATGCTATCATTGATTTTTAATTTGTTATTTAGCCGGTCAATACTTAATGAGAAACTTGATCAGAGGGTGGGCTTCACAGAGGGTGGGCTTCACAGAGGTCGGGCTTCACAGAGGGTGGGCTTCACAGAGGGTGGGCTTCACAGCAGGGCCGCCACAAGAGAGAATCAACGCAGACATGTTTCAGCAGTCCCTAGCCCGAGGGACCAGTCGATTTCAAAATGTATGGAAATAGATCAGGGGTCTTATATTCCTCGCTGCGGCCCCTAAAAAACGTCGGTACTTTGAAGGCCTTAATATGCCACTGGCCGTGATTGCTATAAAGTAAGTGAGTAAAGTAAGTGAGTAAAGTAAGTGAGTAAGGTATGTGAGTAAAGTATATGAGTAAATTATATGAATAAAGTATGTCAATTAAGTATGTCAATAAAGTATGTCAATTAAGTATGTCAGTAAAGTATGTCAATAAAATATGTCAATAAAGTATGACAAAAAAGTATGTCAGTAAAGTATGTAAATAAAGTATGTCAGTAAGGTATGTCAATAAAGTATGACAAAAAGTATGTCAATAAAATATGTCAGTAAAGTATGTCAGTAGGGTATGTCAATAAAGTATGTCAGTAAAGTATGTCAATAAAGTATGTCAGTAAAGTATGCCAATAAAGTATCTCAGAAAAGTGTGTCAATAAAGTATGTCAGTTAAGTATGTCAATAAAGTGTATTTTTTTAAACCCAGGTAGAGTTTGAGATTGGTTTACATAATTTAACAATTCTGGTTTTTTTGTTTCGTTTTTTTTTCAAATTGTTAATAAATTAACATGTCGTTTTTCATGTGTATTGGAATCAGTATTAGTAATCGTGTCAAAGTTTAGAATACTTGTATGTTAAGAGAAACATATAAAATCGAGTTGGGCATTGGAATCGGTAAAAGAAATTTGGTATCTTCCCATAATCCCATTACTAGCTAAGACATTTGCACTTTAAAGAATAACGCACATTTTAAGACTTTCTACGTGTCTGTCTTCTGCCCATTATTTATGCTAGGTGTTGTGCCTATGGCGCCTAAATAATAAGGGGTTACAAAAAAATAAAAAAAACTGCGAAAATTTAAAAATGAAAATTAAAGTTCGCCGATTACACATGCAGCGAAAACCTAATTCGAAACTAAACAGTTACTAAGCGTTGACGACTAGTACACAGGTATAACGTCACACTGTGTTAAAAAAAACAAAACAACAATAGAATACATTTAAAAAAAAAACGTTCTCAGATTTTTTTTCTGATCAACGCATTCCCTATCAAATTAGCTGCAGGGGACGTTCCGTAGTTTATGTCTCATCTAGCGCAAATCATGTCCCATAGTTTATGTAAACATTGACACAAATGACGCTCCGTAGTTTATGTCAAATTTGACACAAATGATGTTCCATAGTTTATGTCAGATTTGACACTATTGACTCTCCATACTTCCAGCCAATCCCGACCAGTTGTTTTTTTTTTCTCCCATGATACCTGTCAATAGTCGCGGCCAGACGATGCTCGTCATATGACGCGAGAGGGCATTGAGGAAAGTTTTATTGGCGTTCCATAAGCTTCAGCCATTTTTTTTTCTTTCATACTTACATGGAATAATCATAATAAAAATTCTGCATATGTAGAAGAAAAGAAAGACAGAGAGTGTTGCAGAAGTGTGGAGACACATCATCAAACGTAATTATATGTCTGGTTATGTAAATCTCTAGCATTTAAACAAATAAAAATTGATCATTTGTTCAGTGGCGTAGTAAGGGGGAGAGGGGGGGGGGAAAGGGCGCTACTGACAAAGGGGCGCCAAATGGTATAATTTGCATATAATATTATATAGTTTTTGAATTGGGGGGGCGCTGAATAGGTATTTATGCTCACTCGAGAAAGGATTTTTGGTAATTCATTATTATCATGCTCAGAACCTTCGTTAGGTTTTTTTTTTTTTGGGGGGGGGGGTACAAACGGACTTTGGGGTTGTGACAAAGGCCCCCAGTTTCCACGCCTAAAATATATCTCATTAAAAGAAGAGCTCTGGTAAACTACATAGAGTACACCTACATTTCTAGGCTCCCCTGTTGACAATCGCGTTAGGCCGCGCGTGTTGTACTGTAATTCTGAGCCCGCCTCCGAACGGTGGCCCCATTTGAGGTCCTTATGTCTCTATATCATTGAATGATGACCATCATCCTTTAAATACATAATCGTTTAGCCCGTGTGTCCCCCCTCAGGTGGTTTTCATATCGTGCGGTGTATGCGTTGTAACTGTATCTCCCTCGCAGGTAGTTTTCATATCGTGCGGTATATGCGTTGTAACATTGTATCTCCCTCGCAGGTAGTTTTCATATCGTGCAGTGTTTGCGTTGTATTTCATACATTTCTTCGTTATTTCTGTTCTTATCGTATTCTGTTCATGGCAATAAAGGCCACATGTTCTTTTCTATTGCATTATTTCGTATATTTCTTTGTTATCCCTTCTGTCGGATTTCTTTCAGCCAGCTTCAGCAGGCTTTTCCACTAGTATTCGAATGAATGTCGTAAGACTTTTTTTTTTTTCCTTTGGAGGGGGTAGGTTTGCGGTTGCATCTATCCTTGAGGGGGTAGGTTTGCGGTTGCATCTATCCCCTATGGAAAAGGACAGCTGTGACTTGGCTATAGATGATTGCAAGAAACTATTATGGTGTGATATTTGACTAATCACTCGTTATATAAGTGCAGACGGTATTATTTGAAGATATAATTATCTTTGAAAATGTTTATTAATTGGTGTTTCTTGAAGACGTTTGTGTTTGGACAAAGTCCGGCTTTGAGCCGATTGCACTCATCGCTTCCAATGGACCCATCGCTTCCAATGGGCCCATCGCTTTCAATGGACCCATCGCTTTTAATCGAAAACTAAGCAAAGGGCCGAGAGGTTTCATTGATCTATTATAACATTGTTTTTTATAACAACACGCTGCGACTTGAAGGTCAGTTACATCATTATCGATCGGGCCCCGTGCCCCTTCAGGCCGGGCCTGAATATGGGTGTTGTGGGGGGGGAGGTTTGTTGATTGAGGTTGTTGCTGGAGTCTGTAAATGTTATTGCTAACACCGTTTGTTAGTTTTATATTGTGCTGCTGTCATCGTTTATATTCAATGTGTGTCTAAGTTAAAATACTTTGTCATCTTAAGCATATGTTTTTGTCAGAGACAGCTTTACGATGGGGGTGTTGGAAGAAGCGTCGTTCGGTGCCCTGAGCGAATATAATAAGCTGGACAAACAGGTCAGTTTTGTTACAAAAGAATTTTCTCATGCGCTCCACTCTCAGGAGCGTGGCGTTGGGTGGTTGCTCTGGGCGCCATGCTTCAGGGGCAGCCACTGGTATTTGTCAATATTTATACCATGTGGTGTGTGTGTGTGTGTCCACCCACATGTATCAGCCCCACTCTGTAACCTGCAACTGATGGTATCAACAGCCTTAGGTGACGGCTATGTATGTAGTTAGTAACAGGTTTCTTCTGTTCATCCTACTAATAAACTGACAACTTATTAAGTAGGTCAACATGTTAAGCTCTAATACCACAGAGCCTCAACCATTTATCGATCATTTATCGACCTTCAAGATACTGGCTATGCATCATCATGTAACAGGTAGAATGTACTGAACTCACCGAGTACCAAACGTCAATCGATTATCAGGTACAAAATCAAGAGATCCTGCTGATAAATGTTTAAGTGATTGAGTAATAATTATCTTTCCTTCTTCATAATTTATTTTTACAATCAATGATACACTAATTGCAGGCATACAATATTGTTTCATTTAAAATGTTCACAAATATGTTACAATCAATGATACAATAATGGCAGGCATACAACATTGTTTCATGTAAAATGTTCACAAATTTGTTACAATCAATGATACACAAACGGCAGACATACAACATTGTTTCATGTAAAACGTTCACAATTTTGTTACAATCAATGATACACAAACGGCAGACATACAACATTGTTTCATGTAAAACGTTCACAATTTTGTTACAATCAATGATACAATAATGGCAGGCATATAACATTGTTTAATGTAAAATGTTCACAAATTTGTTACACCAATGGCTACAATTCTTTATTTTTAAAAAAAAAGTGTCGTAATTTGTTTAAAAAAAATATATATTGGTCAGTAAAAGTCAATCAAAACGCATATTGCTATTACTGTCATGTTTGCAATTAGTAATCTTTGAGGGTTACAACAATGGCCATTCATGCTGTCCTGCCCCTTATAGTGTGGGCCCAGTGTGGGGGTGGGTATGAGAGAAGTGCTCTACCTTTTAACGGTTCACCGCCACTCATATTGCACTCGCCTGCCGGCATATTCAGCATAGAAGAGCCGTTTTTATGGGTAATCAAATTATGTGGCTTCCTAGGGTCCTAGGACGAAATGGGCCCCACGACGAAATGGGCCTCCCTTCAATTCATGTAATTCATGTAAATATCGTGCTTAGAGGGCCCCGAGGCTATGTGTACAAAGGCCCAACAAACATCTATGGAATCGTTGCCACGCTACCCTACAACCCTTCAATTCACAATTCATTTTAGATCTCATTCTTTGAGATATGCGTACTTAAGTGATTTCGATCCAGACAAAATCTCTTCTTTTTAATGTGAAAACTTAAGTTTCAAGGATTTCATTTTTTATTTATATCTGAAAGGTACGGTCCCAGATTAAAATAAAATAGTTGATATCGTTTATATCTTGAAAATATATTGAACCATTGCCTATTGAGCCATTGCCTATTGAGCCATTGCCTATTGAGCCATTGCCTATTGAGCCATTAACTATTGAGCCATTAACTATTGGGGTCATTATTTACTGAGACATTACCTATTGGGCGCAACGCATAAGTTAGGGACTCCCTGAATCTCTGACCACTTGAAGCCCCTCCCCCCCCCGCATCATCCCTTAATGAATGTGACGGTGCTCCACTTTCCCCTGACATGTGTTTACATTGCCAGCCCATAACAGTGGGGACGCGGAAACAAATATATATATATTGATACATTTTGCTTTCCGCCTATATCCCACTGACACTGGTAAAGAAAAAATAAAATAAAATAACAGAAACCATTGCGCGGGGGTCGGGGGGGGGGAGATATGAGATGAGGAATGAAAGCGTCGCTCCATCAAAATGTTTAGCGGACGCAGGGCCTAATTTCTTATTGGCTTAACTGGGATCTGCTATATAGGCTAGTGTCGCCCGCCATTATGAGTGATGGTCGGCCGAGATGTTGGCAGTTATGCGTCCTGTCCTCTGTATGATTCGTCTTCTGCCCCCCCCCCACACAACCCTCCCTACTGACCCTTTTTTTCCTCCGTTCTATCTTCATTTACACTACTTCACTCTCATCAATTTATCTACCCACCCCCCCCCCGCACACCCCAGCCACTCCCTTTTAATTCTGACTCCCCCCCCCCGACATCCCCCACCTCTCTGATGTGGCCGAAGTCAACTCGCCTGATGTCAGGGCTACTTGTCACCGTTTTCAGTCTGCCTGACAGTGACACACTAATGTCAGGTCACCGGCCAGTGTCTGAACATCAGGTTTTGTTGACAGTTTGTTTTAATCTTTTTTTTTTTTTTTTAAATTCTTTGTTTGTGTGTTTGGGAAGGGGAGGAGGGGGTGGTGCTTGTTTGTTTTTTTTTTTTTTTAATTTTGTTTTTTTTATATTTTCAAGTCCAGCTTATTTATTCATTTTCTGATAAAACGAAGTTAGGCGGATTGAATACACACACAACACACACTGAATACACACACAATATGCATTGAATACACACACACTACACACACAATCACTCAATACACACAAATCACACACTGAGTGCACACACAACACACACAATACACACACAGCACACACTGAATGCACACAATACACACAATACACACACAATACACACTGAATACACACAACACACACTGAATGCACACAATAAACACTGAATATACACACACAGCACAAACTGAATACACACACAGCACACACT